>VWYI01036710.1:0-30000 GCA_013399455.1 Anthoscopus minutus | reverse complement strand
GAATGAGACTAAGTGGAGAGACTGGAAACGAAATAAACATAAAATGACACCAAATCAATTAAGATCCCACAGCATAAAAGAAGAAATCAGAAGGAGCATGAGATGAGAATGGAGATGGAAATGGATGAGGGGGAAAAAATCCAGTAAAGACACTAAGAACAGAAAAAGCAGAAATGAGATTAAGGTTAGCAGTTCAGGTCATAAAGACTGGTTTTGGTGGTTTGTTTTCGATTTTTTGGTTGTTTGTATATTTGGGTTTGTTTAGTTTTGGTTTGCTTTTTCTGTGCATTTTTTTTTTGCCTGTTTGTTTTTTGTAGTTATTTTGCTGGGGACTTTTTAGAGGGGCAGATTTTGGTGGGTTGGTTTTTTTTTAACTCAAGAGTATAAAAAAAGATGAAAAATGTAAGGGCAAAACCATGGCTTTGAGAATGTAGACAACAGACTGAACCACGTTTTAGAAAACCATCAATATTAATTATAAAAAAAGTGTGTTGTGTGTGAAAAAGCAGTGGATGATGAAGCCTTACTACACATCTCACTAATATTCTTCCTAATGTCCAGTTTCTTTTGCTAGGCACATGAAATTGTTGTTACTGCTATTGTGGAGAAAAATATAACATAGAACAATCCTTCAAAGCTTAAACTGTTGGTTTGCCATCTTGTTTTGTCTCCTAGAGTCTAAAACAAGAGTTGTCTTAATTATCTCAACGATGTTCAATACATAAAAAAGTTGATGCTACATTAAAAAACCCAATTTTTTACACCCACACTTGATGCATCTGCTCACACAGGGAATATGAGTAATGGAAAGAAGTTATCACCAGCCACGAATGCTTAATAGCTCACATAGTTAATATTTGGTGTACTATTTTCATTGCACATTGTAGATGGTACAACTTATGGTAGGAAATTGAAAATGTAAGCACAGACAAATCCTGTCCCAAAGAATTTACAAAAGGAGGCAAATCAACAGCAGTTGTAAGATATATCACCTGAATTTAGAAGGATCTCTCCCAGAGATGATGTAGGAAGAACTTGTAGTAGTGTCCGGGCCTGATACCCATGATCCTACCACAGTTCATGTTGGTGGCAGGGCTAAATTTCTTTTAGGAATTTGGGACATCTCAGCACTGTGGAGCACTACTAACTACACCTCACCCTATCTCAGCTGCATAGAAAACACTGCATTGTGCTGACAAAGAAAGTTCTGTTTCATGCAGTGGAGCTGGAGCAAATATCCAGGAAGGGATGGAGAGGAGACAGAGCAAGAGGTGCAAGAGCTAAGGGACTGTGGCTGGCGGAAGAAGCCACAACAGATCAGTCAAATGGGGACCATAATGCACAGATCCCAGCCTCCTGTTCTGAAGAGACCTGGGTGTAGATTGAGGGACTGGAGGCCAGAAAGGAGGCACAGGGGTGTCTTTCTTTATTTCACAAATCAAGAAGTTAAGCATTATTGTCTCTTGGTGAAAAATTAAACTGAAATTTCTTAACAGAAAACTGTTTAGTTGCCCATGACACCTGCACAGGGTTTGCTTCCTGAATTTGCACAATGCTCAGGGTACAAACAACAAGAATAAGGACTTACACAAGGCAAAGCTGAGCTGTACCACTGATAAGTCTTTCCTGGCCAAGGCCTTGCTGCTTAAAACAGCCGATAAGAAAAAAATGTCGACTGGTCTGTAGCTGGGCCTGTGATGGAGTAATCTCCTCCTGGAGAAAGTTTTTAAAACACTGACACTAAGGAATGCGGTGTCATCGTATTATAAGAATAAATGCAGGCAAGTGTAATGGCCTGAAGCAAGAGTGATCTATTTTATTGATCCCTAATGCACAGCTTTCACTCTGAAGAACATGTAAAGCAATAGGCTGTAATAGCCTTCTCTCAGCCTCCAGAGAGCAAGGAAAAGTCATTGTCAGGATTTATCTTTGGGAAGCAAAGAACTCATAACCAGCACTGAGGGGTGAAAGGCAATCATACAAAGCCTATTGGTTACTTGATAATAAAAATGTGACATTCCCAAATGTGCTAAATTATAGCCTGTTTCATACTAACAATATTATTCACTGGGGATTATGTGAAGTTTGTCCTCATTAAGGTCAGAGAATGGCCTATTTTTGCATGTCTGAAGGCAAGGAAGATGGTCTGGAGCAGCCTGAAGAATGAAAATATAACAGATGGAGGACTGAGTTCAGCTCACAGCCACCTAGGTCTACAATAAAGAGAGAGATGGAACGAGAGCTGGAGGCTGCATATTTGAAATATGCCATGGCGTGACATGTTTTTACGTGTCATCTCTGTGACTTCTCTCTGAACCACAGCTTCCAGCTATGCCAGAGAGCTGGGCTTGTGGGTTACATGATAACCATTGTCCTTCCTGCTGTGGTGCTCTCATCGGCCTCCCGGAGAGCAGCTAATGCTCACTGTCCACCATAGAAATACAATGTTGGGACATCATATGTGCTGTGCTAACTCTGGATTTCACATACCAGCATTTTACTTTCTGTGGAAGCCATAGACCTTTTTTCTCCTTCCTCATATAAATCTTGTTTTGCCAAGGTGGCTGTATATACCATTCTTTAACCTTATTTTTGCCAGAGATTTTAATTTTATATCAATGGCAGATTACAATAGCAGTACAATTGTAGGGATTAAAACAAGCTAAGCATCCCCAAATTTTTAATGAAAGGCACCAGGGAGGCAAACACTTTTTACAGAAAGTGATGTTTAAATATGCTGAATATAATAATAAGCACGAGCTACATAAATATGTACATAGTGGTTCATACCTCATAGATTAAGAGGCAGAGGATATCACTGAGGATATGGAGTAGGGAGTTAATGTTTTCATGCTTAAAAATGGTCCTCTAATGATGGATGTAGCAGTGCCTTCTCACAGGTCTCAAAAACGGTATTTTTTTATTTTAGTCTGAAGTCATAGTTAAGCCATTTTCACTTGAGACTTAAGCACGTCTTAAGTGTTAGATTTAGCAGACTTATCAGAGGCTCAGAAAGAGTTTGGTGAACACAGAAGTTTATGTGCTAAGAAGTTTATGTGCAGAAGCTGAAGCTCCTGCTTAACTGTTGGCTTTTCGGAGGTCAGTGATATAAGTAACATCCACAAAACTAGACCTGTTGATTAAGACTTCAGTGATGTATTGACAGGGTTTGCCAGTGTCTACATCAATTGAAGAAAAATCTGGCTTTTGTCCATCAAGTAAAGCTGTTAAATCAGATCACATCTGATTCTAATTTTTTCACTGGAGAGAATGGCATTCTTGTCACTCCTGCTAACAGAAAATAGTCCTGGTTTAATATGATTCTTCTTTTTGTTTACATTATATCAACAGGGGAGGCTGGAGAAAAAGGGGATAAAGGTGCTCCAGGTCGTCCAGGCAGAGTTGGACCTCCAGGAGAAAAAGGTAACTTTGATAAAGGAGATGTTTTGAAAGTCATTGCTGAGAAATTGCTGCATTTTCTTGTGAGGAGATGATGACGGGGGTCCTTGCTCCCTTAACTTGGTAACTAATTCATCCCTGGCCATTTCTATTTACTACTGTTGTGGTTTAACTCCAGCCAGCAGCTGAGCCCCACACAGCCACTCAGTCCCATCCCCTGGTTTGGATGGGGGAGAGAATCAGAAGAGTAAAAGAGAGAAAACCCATGGGTTGAGATACAGACTGTTTAATAGGGAAAGCAAAAGTCACATGTACACAAGCAAACCATACCAAGGAATTAATTCAGTGCTTCCCAAGGGCAGGCAGGTGTTTGGCCATCTCCAGGAGAGCAGGGCTCCATCACATGCAACAGTGACTTGAGAAGACAAACACCATAACTATGAATGTCCTCCCCCCCTTTCTTCTTCCCCCAGCTTCACATACTGAGCACAATCCCATATTTTAGGGAATTTCCCTTGGGTCATTTGGGGTCAGCTGTCCTAGCTGTGTCCCCTCCCAGCTACTTGTGCACTTCCAGTGCCCTTGCTGGTGGGGTGGGGTGACAAGCAGAAAATGCCTTAATCCTGTGCAAGCACAGTTCAGCAATAATGAGTAAGTTTCTGAGTTATCAATATTGATTTGCTTTGGTCACAAATCCCAAATATACTACCCTCCGAGCTACAATGATAAAAATTGATTTAATTTAGCCAAAACCAGCATAACTACACACACTCATTCGTAGAATAAATATTACCTTGTGGTTAAAAAATATTTTGGAAATAAAAAGAATCTTGATATTTTTAAAAAAAGGTCTCTGTGAAGAAAGGCATCATAATGTATCCTTCATAATTTGCCTTCTGCAAATGAAAACCTCACATTAG
Organism: Anthoscopus minutus; assembly: GCA_013399455.1. Classification (NCBI taxonomy): domain Eukaryota; kingdom Metazoa; phylum Chordata; class Aves; order Passeriformes; family Paridae; genus Anthoscopus; species Anthoscopus minutus. Next base: position 25,681 of record VWYI01036710.1, on the reverse strand, counting down.
ATCAGAGAGAAAATATTCACAGGGCTCTATTTTTTTGGTTTTGGTGGGTTCTTGGTTTTGTTTTCGGTTTTTTTTGTGAATTTAAACACTCACAACATCTTAATTAAAACCATTGAAGGAAGGCAGTAAACTGTAATAGGCAGAGATAACCTAAGTGTTCCCACATTTTTTGGAATGGGAAAATCGTGATAAATTTGTTTACATTGTAGTTAAAAAATATTTTGAGCTCTTGAGAGTAATGGTGCTCAACACTGTTCAGTTACACAGCTGAGAGAAATGTAGCATTTCTGTCTTGCAGAAAATTCTGTCTTCACAGTTGTTTTCCTCCTGAAGCAAGGAGGAATCTGACCTTCCTAAGTTTTCCAGGAGGTGTGTGCTCTGAAAGGCTCAAATTAGAAGTCAAACACTTTTATTTCAATATTCAAATTAAAGACTGACATTCCTGTCATCAGAAGGTTGGAGTTAGTTTTCATTGATGAGTTTACAATCTTTCTTTTAAAGCAATTGCAGAGGTAATTTATACTTCTTTATGATGATGCATTGACACGGTGCCGGATTTTTCCCCAGCCAGCTTCCAGCACCGGGCCAAGAGTTCCCACAAAGCAGTGCAGCCCAGGATGCAGCTGTAGGGCTTATGCTCTACAGCACAGGCTGGCAAGCATAGAGAGCAGGAGCAAGAACGAGAGAGTGGTCTTCTGTGCGGTTTCAAAAAGCATTTATTCCAAAAAAGTGACAGGAATGAAAGAACAAGAAATAGGGTGTGCAGAGACTTTTATATGGCTGAGGTTCAAGGGGCAGGTACAAACTCTTAACCAATAGAGAGAAGACTGGGGAGGAGCATAAGGTGGGGTTTACAATGCTTAAACCAATAAGCAAACACAGGGGGAGGGAACAGTTTAAACAAACCAATGGGGCCTTGAAGATGAGGGGATTTCCAGAGGAAGGAGCTGGGACAAGGTGGGATTGGCAACTTAATGGGAGGGGGAACAGGGAACATTCTAGAACAAGGGATAGTTCTTAGGGGAGACAGCTAAGGGTGGGAGTATAACTTAGACTAAACCAACAAAACAGGGGGGAAACAGAACAGATTATTAGGGACAAAAATACACCACAACAATGCATGTTCCAATATGTTGGTTTTTTAGGCAGTTATGGAGTCTGATACTGATCACCCTGGGACCAAAATCCATAGCTAGAGCTCTTCCACGTACAATGCATTGAAAAATTGATAACTTCTATAAGGTGTGTTTGTGTTCAGTCAGTGTATTTCCCTTATGTAGATGTACTTTCAAGGATGACTTGTATTAAAAAAATACTGGAAACTAAAATTTCAGCTTTTGCAAGGCAATGCAGCTTGAAGTGTAGTATGACAGAATAATTTAGGTTAAAAGGTTGTAAAGAGCTCAGCTAGTCCAATCTCCTGCTTTAAACAGGGCAGATTTGAATATCAGAGTAGGTTTCTCAGGGCCTTGTCCAGGAGACTTTTGAAATATTCCAGGGATGGAGATTCCATATATGTTTTAACCAGCCTGTTTCACTGATGTCATTGTGGAAGACCTGTTGTAGCTTGTAACCATTGCATCTTGCTCTGTCTCTGCTGTCTGAGAAAAAAAAAAAGCCTGCATCTTCTCTAGAAACTTCTTGTAAATAGTGAAAGACTGTAATTAATTCTCCCTTTACCTTTCTGTATTCCAAGCTAATTAAAACCACCTTCTTCAGCTGGACTTTAGTTTGCTTCTCATGTATGAGGGGCCAAAAATCTCTGGGTCCTCTTATGAAAAGGAGTTTACTTCATCAGAGTGACACAGGTGAGGAACTTAGGATCTGGCTGGACCCATAATATTCCTGTCAACACATTTCTGCAGCTTGTTGAGCTCCTTCTGGCTGGCAGGGCTGTCCTCCAATGCACCAACCATTCCTGCCAGCATGGAGCATCTTCTACTTCTTTCTCCGTTTCAGCAGTGAAGAACTCATCAGCAGCTGCTGGTTAGACTTTGGCAGCCTTGCAGCAGCACCTGCTGGCCCCTTGCATGCCTTGTGGGCAGGACCCTGGGCTCGTGTGCATGCAGGTGAAGTAGTCCCTCACTCAATTGTCAGCTGCCATGAGTGGCTTGTCCTCCCCAGATCTTTGCTACCAGACATGCAGAACTGGGAGGCCAGAGAGCAAACCTTGCCAGCAGAGACAAAGGCAAAGAAAGAACTAAGTGCCTCAGCCTCCTCTATGTCCTTTGGCATGGGATTGTCTTGACAACTTCTTGAGAACCCGTCTCATCACACTGTCTGCATGTTTCTCTATCTTGGCATATTGTCATTGACACTTCAAAATGCTTTAGACCATCTGAGATGTGGAAGTACTCTTTTTCAGTCAGGCCAATCCATGATGTAGCATTTCATTTGTTTATTTTATACTGTAAAATTGCATTTGTTTGAAAAATAGCTCTCAGAAGGTATGCTTGATTAATGTCAGTAACAGGGGTAATTTTCCAGTTTTTCATACCTCTAAAAGTCCAAAAATTCTCATGAGATTGAAAGAAGAAACACTGAAGTGGAAAAAAACTGCAAGAAAACATACATGAAACAGAAAAGAGATTGAAGAAAATTGAATATTAATGCATACTATAATGGTATTTTTCCAGGTAGTACTTTCAGCTAAATACTGGTAAAATCTCTTAGTACTTCTGTAGCAATATATTTTTCTGTTTTCCTTTTTGCATCCAGAAATTTATACAAACAAGCTCTTACTTAAAATAAATTCTAATTAACTAGTATTTTCATTAATGCTGTACATTTTGTAGATATGTCTTCATCAACTCCACAAATGCTTTATCAAATCAAAAAAACATAGATACCATAAAAAAACTTTGGATTATATGGCACCACTTTTCATCATGGTACTATATCCAGTATACTTTGAATTGTCACAGTATTAACTGGATAAAAAAACCAGACTCCACAGATCTAATTTCTAGTCTATGAAAAGGACACATAAGAATATACAACTCTGACGGAAAAATCTTCCTCAACTTTCAGTCTCTGGTTTACCTCCACAGACTGTGTGTAGTGTGCAGATGTTCATGCATAAATACTTTTCTAGACTTTTAAGCTGCTTGAGACTGAGTATATTGCCTTCCAGAAGACCAAGGATTTTCCCATTTCTTATCCAGAAGATGGAACATTGAGACAAAAATAAACCATAACAATATGCTTTGCAGAAGTCATTGTTCCTTCACTTTGCATTTGCCCCGAAAAACACCCATGGACAGCAGCCCTGCTTCTATGCAGTAGTCTATTGAATTTTATTCAGTGTGTTAGCATGTGCTCAAACCCTTGTATTTCTCTTGAAGCTTGATAATTTTTGTGTTGGTCTAATATTTGGCTCTTTCAATCGATGCAAGCTGCTAAATTTAATTTTATGTTTCTCTTCTGTGAGTAAGTGATGGTTTACATGAGGGAGAAACTGTAACCTTTCTGCCACATTTGTAGAGTTTTCAACTTTTGATCTTAATTTACATTATCAAAATCACACTAATATATTTCCTTTCCCCCCCCCTTCTTTTATTTTTCTAGCAAGTTCATCTAAGAAAATGTCTTTAGTTTCTTTGAACTCCATAATAACCATAATAAAAGAAACTATCTTCTTATGGCATATTTGACCTGAAGTGAACAGCTCAAGATCAGAAAGTGCTGTAAATGTTTTTATCATAGCCTTTCCTCATGATATTTTCAGATTTTGGTAACTCAGAAAGTGATAAAAATTAAAACTTTCTGGTGCTTACCTGAAATAGATCTTGTTCTGGTTGTCTTGATGCTTCAGGGTGACATCAGAGATACTGATATCTTTGGGTGCTGATTAAGGTTAAATTCCACTTACTTTCCTTATTGCTTTTAATTAATTGTATAGGTCAATTATGATGCATAGCATGTCAGCAGAATATAAAACTGTGCTGGCCTTGTGTAAGCATGGAGTCCTGGGTCAAACACAATGGCTTTCAGATGAAAGCAGTGTGTACTGCAGTGAAAGTTTTGGGGTGTGAAGTTCACAGGATTAACTTTCCCCACTTGCCCTGATGGCTGTACTGTGCTCTCCCACACTGGGAGTAAACTCAGGTATTTAACCGAGTCCTGGTGCAGTCTGTGAGGCTGTAACTTCCATGTATTCAAATTCCACACTGGTAGTTCAGTCACAGTACTGTCCTGTGAATATTCCCAGAGCACCTTACAGCAATCAAAATAAGGAAGTGAAGGTGGATTTATACTTAGAATGTAGTATTAAAGGAACAGAACATGAAAAAGATGTTCTTCAAGATACTTAAATTTTCTTAGAACCATAACCATTTAATATGTATATTATTTTAGTATTTTAATTTCAGCCTTTATACATTGTACTTAATTTATGTACATCTATAATGGTTTATGATACAGAGTCACATGTTGTTCTTGGGCCTGGAACTCAACTTTACCCTTGCAGTGCTAGCACAGTGATTTTGGCTTTTGCAGGTTAACACTTTCCCAGGCAATTCTTGGGCATCTTTTGGGAGCTAACACAATGAGCAGCTTGCAAGATCATACTGGCAAAGACAATTTAGTATCATAGAGTGTCCCATTCTTGATCACCTGGCTCCCACTTCCAAGGAACAGTCCCAAGCATTTAGTTTACTAATACAGGCACAGTTTCTTAAGTAGAAGACTCATTAATTTAACTGGATTGGAGTCAGAGTGCTCAGTCATTTGTATAATCAAATTCTAAAAAGAGGTAATAATATCTTAATTTATATTTTATTATTAGTGATTGCTCATTAATATGTAATCAATCAATCCTTTGCATTTCTGAGTCAATTTCTACATGAATTTATTGCTCACTAAGGAGTGCTGCAGGCAATATTCCATATAAAAGTCTTGACATTGACAGTTGTGAATTCACAAAGTGGCTATCTGGTTCAAACCTGTCTTTCAGTTCCACCTGAACTCAATAGGATTTTGAGAAAATCCTGCTAAACTGAGTGGGCAAAAAGGTGGCAGATGGGCTTCAATGTAAATAAATATATTGCCTAGGGACATTAGGGATGCATGATTTAATCCATACTTAAATGATGCCAAAACCCCAAACTGTCACTTAAAACTCAAGGACTGCTCTGAAGTCATTAACAAGAGTCCCAAGGCCAACAGAACACTGCCTGTCATCACAAAAGGTTGACAAAAGGACAAAGGAGAAAACAGGAAGCTTCTTTTTGCAGCTGATTTTGTTCTGTACAAAAGCCTGACATGCTGTGTCTCAAGAATGAATGTGGTTCTGTCCTGTCTCTCAAGAAGGACTTGAGAGGTGAGGGATGGGCCCCAAAAATGTGAAAAAGAGGAGCTGCCTCCTAAGAAGAAACTGGACAAGCTGAGACTCTTGTATCTGTACAGAGTAGTCTGAGGAGGTTATAATAAAGATTACAGAATCACCATCATATCTGAAACTAGGATGCACTCTCTGAAGCTGCTGGGGACAGATCCAGCAATTCCACCTGCAGATAGTGGCTGGGGTTGTGGGATCTTCCTGTACTGCACCTTCTGCTGCCACCACAATAAACAAAATCTTGGGCCAGTGAGACACTGGTTTGAAGAAGCTTGGTATGATGTTATTTACGTAATTCTAGCAAGATAATGAGGGCAGTTGTCTTTGCTTGCCTGTGAATAGAAACTCCTCCATTCAGGAATGTACTGTACTATTTTAATTTTTGTTTTGAATGTACTTTTAAATACTTTAAACTTTTCTGCTGCCTTCTTAGATTGGATTTTTTCTCATTATTTAGTTTCCTTTGCAAATTTTCTAACTACTCTGATTTCTAGTTAGTATACATTGGTAATAGTTTACTCTTTTTTCTCCCCTCCTGTTTGCTGTGCAAAGCTTTTAAAATTTCACTTTGTCATCATGATACCTGTCTAACATAAGCAGGATGAATCACTACTGAAAGGTGTTTATTTTTCCATTGCCTACTATGGGAATTTAGTTAAAAATCTTAGACTAAAACCCCTAACTTGAAGATGGCTAATGCTGGGTGAAATTGATTTGCCCCAGCAACATAAAATGCCTCCTGTGATTATGCACTGTTCATTCATATAAGAATATCCATTTAACACTGTTGGTGACACAGATGCTGGGACTGAGTGCACCCTCAGCAAGTTTGCCAACAAACTCTGTGGCGTGGTCAACACACTGGAGGGAAGAAATGCACCCCAAAGTGACCTGGACAGGCTTGAGGTGGGCCTGTGAAGTTCAACAGGACCAAGTGCAACATCCTGTACCTGGGATGGGGCAATCCTAAGCACAAACCAAGACTGAGAATGGATTGAGAGCAGCCTGAAGGAAAGTACTTGGGGATGTTGGTTGAAGAGAATCTCAACATGACCCAGCCACATACCCTTGCAGCCCAGAAATCCAACCACATTCTGGGCTGCATCAACAGTAGCATGGGCAGCAGGTGAGGGAAGTGATTCTCCCACTCTACTCTTCCTTTGTGAGAACCCTGGCTAGAGTGCAGCATCTGGCTCTGGGACCCCCAACATAAAATGGACATGGACATGCTAGAGGAAGTCCAGAGGAGTGCCACAAAGGTGATCAGAGGGATGGGACACCTCTGCCTCGAAGACAGACTGAGAGAGTTGGGCTTCTTCAACATGCAGAAGAGAAGGCTCCGGGTAGACCTCAGAGGAGCTTCCAGTAAAGGGGACCTACAAGAAAGCTGGAAAGGGACTTTTTACAATGGCATATAATAATAGGACAAGGAAGAATGGCTATAAACTGAAAGAGGCAGGTTTAGATTAGATAAAAGGAAAAAATTCTTTACTGTGAGGATGGTGAGATATTGGAATAAGTTACCCAGAGAAGCTATGGATGCTGCATCCCTTGAAGAGTCTTCAAGGGCATGTTGGGTGGGGTCCTGAGCAACCTGGTCTTGTGGAAGGCTGGTTGGTAGCAGTACCAACCCATGCAAGGGGGTTGGTACTAGATGATCTTTAAGGTTGCTTCCAACTCAGCCCACTTCATAATGCTTTGGTAAGATGTAACTTATTGTAGCCACTATTCCCTCACCAATCGCTGACTTTCATTGGTGTGGATAACTCAGATTTTTCAGTGTACAGCAGTTTCATAGCCTGTTGACATATTTGGCGTTTTCTGATTTCCAGTTGCCACTATTTTTTTTTAATGAAGTGTCCTGAATGTAGATTACTACTATAGCATTATTATATCCTTTAAAAATATCACTCATTCAATTCAGACTAGCTATTTGCATAGGGAATGCTGATTGCTGCAAGACTATCAAGGTGCACTGGGGGAAAGACTTTTTAATCTTCTATATCTTATGTTCTTTTTCTAAGTATTCTCTGCAGATTGCTGTCAAAGATGGCACTAGATTCAAGAGGCCTTTGGTGTGGTTTGGTTTCTCCTTTCCTTGTTAGGTAGGTGTCTGTGATGTCCTCTATGTCAAATCATGAATTTGATTTGATTTGTCTTAAAATACTTAAGTTTGGGAAGAAAACTACTGCTCTCTTCTTTTTAACATGATTCAATTAAATTTGTCTGCAACATGGTGAATTTGCATTTCTGCTAGATTTGTCTTTTTGATGCCTTTTTCTAGGTAGCTTTATACCTTCTTGTCTGTTCCAAATAATCCTGAAGAGATTGCCCATACTCTATGACCTCCATTTATAGTATTGCACAGTCAAACCCCTCATTTTTTCACTTGTTTTTCAGCCCACCATTCATCTCTGGAATTTTATTTCTTCACTTGTTTGTAGGCCTGAAAAAGCTGCCGAGAACATAATTTAGAATTTCCTTCTCTTCAATTCCGTCCTACATCCTTTAAATCTTCTATAATTGGTTCCAGTATATGCCACCTTCATCCGAGAGATGACAGATGACTTTCTTCAGTTCTCTATTCATTCTTTGTGTTTGATTTCCTATTTTTGGTCTATGGAGACTTAATTTCTTTTATTGTCCCCATTTCTTTTCAGCTATCACTTCCTGATTTCATTAAGACTCCTCAGACTGCATTTTTGACAACCATAGGGCCACTAAAAAGGGCTTTACAAAAGGCATTAAAACTTTTGAAACCCTCAAGGCAGATGGGTCTCTCTTGAAACTTTGTGATTTATTCTGCAGAAGAAGCAGAATAAGCAAGCCCCTGGAGTGGAAGCAGGGGTTAGTCACTGTAAAAGAAACCCAACTGCGAACAATTCTTTTAATGAGGAAAGGAGATTTAATGTATGTCTTCATTGCTTGAGATTACACACTTTCCTTTTACTTCTGAGCAGAGGACATAGGTTTTACTGGCTGTGACTGAGACACAGTTCATTTTCTGGGCAGTTTCTGCAAGAAAAAAAGTGAAATAATTTTATATATTTTATCTTATTTATGCATCAGATCTATGAGTTTGATTTTAGGTGTAGCAACCTGACAAAAGAAAGTATTCAAACATCTGCTAATCTGCAATGGTAATCCCATTTCATTAATATGCAAAGGAAGAGACATTTTCAGAGCAACTTGATAAACTGATTACAAGCTGGTACTTCCAGTAGAAATAGATAAGAAAAAAATATTTTTGGTTTCTGGACAAAGCATGTCTGAATTTGATACTTATTAAAAACAAAGGAAAATCACAGATTGTAGGATTTGCCAATAATTAATTAGACCAACAAACAACACACATTTAGATTCTCTCAGTACAGAGGAAATTCATTCTAACTTATGCCATCAAGTGACAAGGGTTGCTTGAGACTTCATGGAGGAATAGAGGTAACATCTCTTAGCCCAGCAGTGATCAGTTTATATTCTGAAACTTGTTATTCATTTCAGTTTAAAAGTAATGACAAAATTGGTCATAAAATTGTCCACCTTTCAAAAATACATGTGTCTGTCCAGCTGCAGTAGCAACAGGGGGCAACCAATCTTCATTTGTCATAGATCCACAACTGAGACTGAGCTATGACAGTTTGCATCTGTCCAGTTGCTAGATCCCTATGGTAGATTTTCCCCCTAGCTTGTCTCATTGTTTCCTTGCACCTGTGTAGTCAACCAGAGCACAGCAGATGTTGCTTTCAGCAAGGAAGCAATCTTCTCAACAGTCATTGAAAACAGCTCCATAAATATTTCCTAAAGCAGTTTTGGACTTGGATTTCTACAGAATGGAAGCCTCTGAAGGCATTCATCCCTGTAGTCCCTTCCATACCCACTCTCCTTTAATAGTGTGGTACAGAGGGAATCCTATCTCATATGACAGTATTTATATTGCATAAATAAGTCATTAGGCCCAAAGCCAGCCCTCAGTTAAAGAGGAGGCACTGTCTGAGATGCAATATCAGTTGTGCTTGGATCCTTTAGGTCAACTCCATGATAGTTTTAATCTGCTGATCTGTGTTTGAATGCAACAATCCTCTGTATTTTTAACATAATTCTGTTGTGATCAGCTGAAAGAGGTTTGCAAAAGCTTTTCCAGTGGTTTTCAGCCAAGTGCTGTTAGCAATTACACCTTCATGCCTTGTTAATGTCAATTGTTTAGCGAAGATAAAATCACTGTCTAGGTTGCTATACATAAGTTTTTCACAATGATTGAGCTACACCTCTGAAGTTCAATGAATATTTGGGATGTAGCATGGTTTTGTTCATTGTAAAAACTGATGTTGCAAACATAATAGAATCTGAATAAATCAGACTACATTTCTACCTTGTGCCTTTCATCCCTCTGTTGTGTCTAGGAGAAATGGGGGACAAAGGACAAAAAGGCAGCATAGGACGGCATGGAAAAATTGGTCCTATTGGTTCAAAAGGTATGTTTAATTTTAATTCAATTGTTTCTCCATTTGATTTTCAGGTGAAAAATATGTGATCATTTATGTCTGAGAAAAGTTTAGGGGCTAACAAGTCTCACAGTTTACCTGAGTAGAAATTTTCTCACACTAGTCAGCCAGGTCACTGAGATCTCTCAACATTTTGCTGTGACAGTAATATATTTAGTCTTAAAGCACTGTGAGTATCCTGGTTTGAGGATAAATAAAGTACTTTGCACTGTCACAGAAGTGTGGACAGTTAAAGCAGATGGGAAGATGTACTGTACTTTGGCAGACTTTTAAGAGCCAGAAGATGTGTTTTCTTATGTTGAGTACTCCATAGGGTTCCTATTGGACTTTGGTAAAGTCATTTGGACCAGTGTTTATGTAATCATCTAGATTATGATTAGAAATTTAGTTATATCCAGCCCTTTGCCTTCTACAGTATCTGAATTTACTAGTTCTGAGAAGTTTATGAATGTCAAGAAGTGGATATTGCTACATATTATTTGGGTTCAAGTTTCATAGTTTTGGCTGGCCTTTGCTGTGGAGTGACTAGGACAGAAGAATCTTTATTTTTGTTTGGGCATATTTCTACTTTCCACGTTTGAATTTTACTAGAGAAAAAATAGACAAGTGCTAAATGAACTATTGACAGAAAAGGCTGCATTAACATTATGTTATTTTTCATGTCTTCAGGTGAAAAAGGAGATAATGGTGACATAGGACCACCAGGTCCTAATGGTGACCCAGGTAATCCATAACACACCTTGTTTATGTGAAAGACTTTTCATCACTAAAAATGTATCTGTTTATAGACTAGGGAAAACAATGAATGATTTTTTCATAGGTACTGTAATATCTCACTGATATTTTCTAATGACTTAAAATCATTGAAGTTGCAGTAGTTGCTGGACTTGTAGTGTATGTGCTAAAACAGTATCTCAGACTTTCTCAGAGGCGTAATCTCTCCAGAAGCTAGTGGGAACTGAAGTGCAGACTGTTTGTGTCATTCATCACCAGGGCAAAGGGATGTCTCTGCATAGCTCACTTTGTCTTCCAGTCAACACAAAGGAGCAGGTTGGATGCTCCTGCTCCTCCATGGATCATGGTTATAGGAGCAGGAGATTGTCAATAACACAGATCACAGAATGGGCCAGGTTGGAAGGGACCACAGTGGGTCACCTGGTCCAACCTCTGCTCAGGCAGGGTTATCCTAGAGCACATGGCTCAGGATTGTGTTCAGACAGTTCTTGAATCCTGGTGAGGGAGACTCCACAGCCTCTCTGGGCAATCTGTTCCAGTGCTCAGTCACCTGCACAGTAAAGAAGTTATTCCTCACAATCAGGTGAAACTTCCTGTGCATCATTTTCTGCCCATTGCCTCCTGTCCTGTTGCTTGGCACCAGCAAGCAGAGCCTGGCTTGGTCTTGCCATCCCCTCTTCAGATTCTTTTAAGGAGGTATATGGATCTTCCAGAGCTATATAGATGTTCTAGAGAAACAGCCTGGTGTAAGAAGTGCCACCTTGCAAGAGTGGCAGGTTTGGATTTGACTGAATTCATCCCTTCCTGGCAGAGTGCCTTGGAGGTACACAGATTACATTTCTCATGAGAACATAATTTTTCACTCTAATTCTTGAGCCAGTGTGCCATGCGCCTGGGCAGCATGCACAGTTTTGTAGGGCATGTACCTTGTGCTTAGAGTGATTTACACAACTGAACTGAGTAATTGGACAATCCAATGCAGATTTTAATAATTACATACAAACCTGCAAACTGTAATAAATGCAAACAGTAATTGATCCTCATTTTGAGATTTGTGATCAGAGATATAACCATTGTCCTTTTAGTATTCACATGCAGATTATCTTTGTCAAACCTATACAAGTTTGGGTACTAGATTATTTTATATTGTCTAATTTTGTTGTTAGAAATATTGTAAATTCAGTACTTTCAAAAACACAGAATTGCATTTTGCAGGTAATTATGTGCATTATGTGGTTGGGATTTTGGATCTACTGTGATATGTTCCTTGGGAAGAACTTGCAAACAATGGTTTTTGCTGTGAAAAAAGTCTTAGAGAAAACTAAAGAAAATAATTTTACTGAAAATGGGAATTTTTGGAAAATGGTTTTAGTTAAAAAAATTGTGGGTGTTTTGCAGAGAATATCTATCTGTGTTTAGGTTAGTGCTAAATATTCAGGGCTGTAGATTTGTAGGAAGTGAACTAAGCTGTTCTGCACAGGCACAGATAATCCTGAGAATCATATAATGGTGCAGGGTAGTGAAGGCTCTAATTTTCTGTCTGTTACTTGCAAGACAGCTTTCTCCAGGGCTGCCACGCTGGGCCTTTTTATAAAAGTGTTGAGAGAATTGTTGAAATTAGGTAGCTTTTTGATTTGGGTGTATCTATATCATTTCACAGGCATCCCTTGTGAGTGCAGTCAGCTAAGGAAAGCTATCGGTGAAATGGATATTCAAGTAGCCCAGCTGACAACAGAGCTAAAATTCATAAAAAATGGTAGGTTAATTTCATATAACTATTTTTCCTTTCCTTTTGCCTCATTTTATCGGTGTAACCGCTCATAAAGAGTGTCACCGTTCCACATCTGATCTGTGAAGCTATTTTGGGGTGTGCAGTGACTTGGTTTATAGAAATGCGAGTGCTCACTTTTCAGCACTGCCCTCCCCCGCAGCTGTCGCCGGCGCGCGTGAGACAGACAATAAGATCTATCTGCTGGTGAAGGAGGAGAAGAGGTACAAGGAAGCGCAGCTGTACTGCCACGGCAGAGGAGGAACGCTGAGCATGCCCAAGGATGAGACTGCCAACAGCCTGATTGCCTCGTACATCAACCAAGCTGGGCTCACCAGAGTCTTCATTGGGATTAACGACCTGGAGAAAGAGGGGAATTTCGTCTACTCCGACCGCTCGCCCATGCAGACCTTCAACAAATGGCGCAGTGGGGAGCCCAACAACGCCTACGACGAGGAGGACTGTGTGGAGATGGTGGCGTCCGGAGGCTGGAATGATGTTGCCTGTCACATTACCATGTATTTTGTGTGCGAATTTGACAAAGAAAATGTCTAAGCTGCTCTGCTCTTTCTTTTTTTCTTTTGAGAAAATTTTCGCAGACATTCGTATAAGTTACTACTCCGTGTTTTATAGAGTACAAGCGGAGTTTTGCACGTGGGAGTTGTACAGCTGTAAATACAGTTTAGGTATTTCAAATATCAGAATTTACCCTTCAGAATGGAAGACAAGTAATAAGGCATAGCTTGGTTGGCTTTTTTTTTTTTGAAGGAAAATATATCTATTTAGATAAAAATGTGCTTTGGGGCTAAATTTTGCCCTTACAACAGTTAACAAATGTGATTACTGTAATGGAAGGCAGAATTTGGTCTCTAGTTGTTAGAATGGTTAAAATTAGATTCCTGATATTCTTTTATCTTAGTAAAATTTGTAGTTATAGATGCTAATTTTATGTTTATGCTAATCGTAATGCTACAGGGATACTTTGGCAACAAGACAAATATTTTGCATACTCTAGTTAATAAGGACAAATATTTCTGTATGTTTTTTGAACGTTACAACATTTTTTTTTTAACTCGCTAAAGCAAACCAAAAAGTCATGATTACTACCAATTTTCTAATGTTTCTTTATTAAAGTATTCACAGATATATGACCAAAAAGCATTTAAGTAAACTGAATTTTAGTGCTGAGGGAGGACAAAGTCCAGTGAGAGGTGTACCACCTGCCCACGGAAGGGGGTTGGAACTAAGTAATCTTTAAGGTCTCTTCCAACCCCAACTATTCTATGATTTCATGATTCTATGCTGTGAAAATTAATATTATTTAGTACTTAAAGAGGGTTTCCATCCGGATGGTGTTTTGGGGTTGGCTAAACGTGAAAGTAATTATTCAAATTTCTGCATTCCTTACTTGAAAATGATTCAGTGCATGAAGTATTTCAGACTCTAAATAATTCCCTAAAGTAAATGTTTCACATTTTTGTACGATAATCTTTGTGCATTTTCTTACAAAACAAGAAAAATACCAGCCCTCCACAATTTAAGGTAGACTTCATATATATGCAATTAAGCTCAAGAAAACACATTAGCTATCAGTTCCTTTTAGTAAGAAAACAACTTACATGTTTACACAGATTGTTAAAATAATCCCCTGAAAAGCAGAAAAGTTTCCAAAATTTTCCTGATTATGTGTATAGCAGTAATAAATAACTTTGCTTAAGTAATTTATGTACCAAATTTACAATTGCATGTGATGGAAAATGTGATGTATATTTTTAAAAACACCCAGCATAATTTCACAAAAGAAATATGAATTACTTTAAGTCTTCCCAGGAGCCAGTTGCATGATACCTCATCTCACTGTTAGGCATAAAAAAATCAACAAAATTTGCAAAACCTCTGTGTTTCTTTAGGAACACCTTGCACAGTGTTTTAAGATGATTTTTAGGGATAAATGATTGTTGCATAACATTCCGATCAAAATGCACATCTGATTGTTATGGCAGATTGGTGTATAGGATATCCACAGTGGATATGGCATGTGGTCCCAGGGATTTCCTTACAACAAGGAAACCAGCTCATATCAACTCTGCTGTGCAGTGGCATGTAGACAATCAATGACCATACAGTGCTGTTCATATCCACAGATGCTGACATAATTTGATTTATATACCTAAGAGAACAAACTGTTTTGCTTGCTATATTTACTCTGTAAATCTCAATCCTTTATATAGACATATATATATATGTGTGTGTGTGAGTGTTTACTATTAATTTTGAAGATCACTAGCAGTACTATGGTATGCTATAGTAGTTGATTATCAGCCCAGCTCCAGAGCAATCACTCAAAATGAATGGATCCTTTGCTTCATTTTCTTTTAATAAAGATAGGTATGATACCTGTGTGTTAGTCATTCTTCCAACTGCATATTGAAATCTATTAAGTAATGTGAATCTCTTTCTACACTAATATTCAAAGACTCTATAGAATTTGCTGGGAGCTAACAATTCCAGTAGACCAATTTGTTTAGAGTAGTGCCTTTTGAATATCATGATTGTTTCCTGCCTGCTATAGAAATCCTCAGAAACCGTTTAAATCTCCAACATACTTCTGTCAAATCATTGTTGCTATATTAAAACTTTCCAGACCTGAGATACAGATATTTGAAGCTCCCTCATTATGTGTGCTGAAGTTGCTGTTTTTCACCTAGGTTTTGAAAGTTTCTGTTGTATTGTTCAATTTCCTCAGAAAGATGAAAAGAGGCCTTTTAGGGAGATGGGAAGCTTTCTGAGACACCAAATGCTCCTATTTTTGCTGAAGTCACACCACGTTTTAAAGATTGCCTCGATATGTGGAGCATTTAAACAGTCTCAATTTCTATTAAAATTTAGGATAAAAGTAAAAGCAATGGAAAAAAAGCCATTTATTTTTCCTAGTTTTTGTGTTCTTCAGCATATGTTTTTTGCAATGCTTGATATGTGAGGTAGAAACTAAATTAGTTTCATTGTCAATTACCTCCACACTGGCTGCAGCAGCCCTTATTTCAACATTTGGGCAAAGGGAGCAAGGCTAGTGTGTAAGCTCTCTAGCTGTCCTGCAAGGGGCAACAACAGCACATCTGATACATACCCCTTCTAGGAACTGGGTGAGAAATGATGAAGGCATTGGAAATGAATGAGCCCTTCATAATTTCTTTCACCCTCTAGTTGCTGATGCCTGTAGGTAGACCCTTGCTGGAGGCAGAAATCAATGTTGCATGTAGTGCTCAGCCTGCATGAAGCCTGCTGACATTCTTGGCAAGGTTTCCATTACTCTCCCTGCAACTTGGAACTATTGTTTTTCTAAAAAATGAAGTGAGCTAAAAGTTAATTTTACTTGGGGTATTTTCCATGCGCATTTAAACCTGCAATTGTAATATAATTACTCATTTTGTGTAGTTCTGCAGAAGAAGCCTTTGGAACATGTCTGTCTGGCAAGCACAGATGTTTCTCAGACTATATGTATATGCTCTATTTTGGATGGATAATTTTTCCTCATAAATATATCCCTTATTGATTTTATTATTGAATAAAGGGCATTCTTTAGCATTTTAAAAAGACAGCAATAGCAGTTGTTTGTTTGTTTTTTTTTAATGTAGTCACCTATTCATGTTTTCAAGTGACTTCTTCACATAAAATGTGGATTTCATTCAACTGAACTCTGCAACTTCAGCTGCTAAGGCTGCATGTTGTAGTATTGACATCAGGGCAGGCATGCATCCTCCTTCTAGGAGGGGGTTTGGTGAAGATAAAGCATTTAACTGGCTGAGTCCAAGGGGAGCTCCACTTCCTGTGAGAGCTCTGACTTGCTGTGGACATCGTGGGAAAGCACTGGATCATGTCTGATCCTGATCACCATCCAGATTTGCCACTCCATAACCTCACTCCTTGGTGGAAAGTGCTGCTCCCACTTGCCCTTTTACTTTTCTCAGCTCCTGGCTCACCATCCCTCATGAACCAGCTGCTCCTCACTGTGCTCTGATAGCTGACATGATTATCCCAGGAAATATGGGTTTGCTACAGGTTTGTTAGTGCAGAACTTCTCCCTGACTGTGAGTTTTAAACATTTTTATATCAAGGAGAAGAACTGTGAAAAAAATAATATTTGTATATGGGATATGGAGCATCCGTATTCGTGTAAATAAAATGGAGCACTTCATTTTTATAAGCTCAGGAAATGCCAGTTCAAATATGCTTTGTGAAATAGCAGCTGCTTGGACCTTTTATTGTTACAGTTCTTGATGAAAAGTGAAAGAAGATTATATTAAAATAATTTTAATTGAAAAATATAATGAAGGTTCACAACAGAAGAAGACTTTTGAAGTAGATTATTTCTAAGATGTTTACTTGTAGAATTTTTCAAATTTAATTTCCAAGTCTAAAGCTTTATTTTTACCCATTAAGGGATTTGATTTTTATAATATTGTTAATATGTTTTACACCGTGTCAATAACAGTGATCTGTATAATGTTTGAAATATTTTACTTTGTTCTTTAGGTCTTGATTTCCAGTGGGACCAAGTTATCTTTTTGACACTTCTGTTTGCCATGCTGAAAGACTGACATTGGAATTGTTTTTTCCTCCTGGGCCTGCTGTGACACTGTAAATGCTTTGAGTACAAAACAATAGATAGTTCAACCTACATTACATAGAAGATATTCTTACTGATTATGAATATTATTAATTTAAATATTGTGCCATATAAGTAGTACTTTATGCACTACTCCAAATGCCCAAACCAATCATTTGATAAGATAAATAGAAGCCTTTTGAAACCTGAAAATCTTACAAGTATACTTTTATCCTGAATTAAAACAAAAATTTGTCAAAGTAAACAAATTTACAGTAAAGCAGAAATTCAGGGGTTTTCCCTTAAGTCTGTATCCAGATTTAGTTTTTGTGGGAAATTCAGTGACTTATGATGGTCATGGCTGAATCAAATCTTCAAGTAAATCAGCCAATAATGCAATGATGTGTGACTACCCTTTGCACTTTCTGAACTGCATCCCCTTAGTCTTTTTTGGTCCAAAGGTCAATATCTTTTCACTGAAGATTTTGGTTTTCAATTTTTGCCTTACCTGTGGTGCCAACAGGTTCATCACTCTACATGTCTGCCACAGATTATGGATGAAGAGATGGGATTTTTTCCGCTGTGGGGACCTGGAAGCGCTTGTAAAACTGCCTGTGATTGGAAGGGTATTGTGCAAAACTGGAGCTGGCCACTCCCTCCTTCCTTGGGGTACATATTCCTGGCCAGGGAGTGTCAGTCCAGCCTACCAAGAGAAAAACTGACCTTGTTATTATGTGTAAAAAGAAACCAGAGTTTTAAGATTTACCTAGGGAAGAAAGAAAATGTGCAGTGAAGGGTTTTGACTATTTACTTTACAGAGTAGCTGTGAGAAAGAACAGTTTGGTTTTAATTTTGCTGTGATAGGAGAGTACAAACTATGTGAAATGGGAGAGAAAGAGCTTGTGGAGAGGATGCAGTTGTGTGCTCAGGGTGTTTTTCCAGATGCGAGTCTCTTCTTAGTCCAGAGCTTTTCTGTTAGATGAGGAGGGAGTCCACTCAAGAGGGAGAGCACAAAATGGAAAAGGTGGAAGAAGCATTGAGTGGATGTGCAGAACTGGCAGTGAGTGGGATGCCCATGAGGTGGAATGTAAATGTTACCTCCAGCCATTCTCCTGCTTCCTGCTAGGGAAGTGTAATTATCTTGCCCTTTCTGTCAAAATGTCTCACTATAGCTCTGGATGGGTAACTCACAAAAATAGAGTGAGGTGACCAATTTAGTGTAATATGTGTGCCTAAATAAAGCCCAGTTTGGGTCTATGGACAAATAATATCATCCACCACACATCCACCACACTCTGGGTACATTAATGCATGAAATCACAGGGGATATAATTAAGCACTACTATTCAAAGGCTAGCTATGTAGTATTGATGAGCTTCTGGATATTCTTTACATATGAAAGTGTGAATGCTGCCAGGAATCCAGCAACAGAAGGTCTGGGGTGCAGCTGAACAATTCAAGTGTTACCATACTATCATCTAGCGGCAGTAAAAATAAAAATGAAGGAGCTGAGTGGTATTTTGCTTCTGCTTGCATCAGTTGCCATGTTGCAAGCACTGATGCTGTACTGAACAACTGACTTTCCCAGCTGTGAAGTCTTTAGTTAGCTTTCTTCCTTTTTTTGTCATTGAGAAAAGATTATTTTGAATTATTACAAAGAGATGTGCACTGATTTTAAGTCCAATTCTCAGGTGGGAGTTTTGACTAAGAAGTGAGAAGCATGCCCAAATGAGCTCAATTATCATGCCTTGGAGTGAAGAAAAAGAAAACAAGTCAAGCTGTGCTCTGCAGGCCAGCATCTAAATTGCAGGTGCAGATCTTCACCTGGCATCAATCAACTCCAGTGAAGCCAAATTGATTTATACCTGCTGAGGATTTGAGACAGTATCATTATCAAATCTAGATCTATGCTTATTTTGGAAAGAAGGAGAGAGAAGAATTTTGATATTTATAATTTTTTCTGAGCACTTTAAATGTTTTTCGGAGTCTGAGCAACTGTAATCGGTGCATTTCCCATGAAGATTTCTGGGCAATAATCAGTTTTGAGACAAATACTGAATGTAAAATAATTGAAGTAGGTCTATCATGAGGAACTTTGTCCTTGCAAGTACACAAGGGGTATGATGTGGAACACAAAAGAAGCAGTAAAAGCATTCAACACAAAGAAGTCTTTTATCATTTTATATTCAGTGAAAATGAAACCTTTGCTTTTTGCCGTAGTCAACATTTATCCATAGGAGAAGACAGGGTGCCATCTAGCGAAGAAAAGATTTGTTGCATGTCTAAAGAACCACAAATCCGACTTTGTTCCTGCTTTATTCTCTAGTATGAAATGAATGATATGGTCATTCTGAAAGAGGGAAAGCGTGCAATATGTTAAGAACACGCTTATACGTTTGTAGAACACAGAAATAAAAGAAGGTATAAAAATGCAAAATACTAATTTCCTGGTTACAAAATGCCCTGCACATATACATGTCAGCTTGTTTTACTTAATACAACTCCCTGCTTCTCCCCCAGCATTACTACCCTTCTGTTCTACATAAATAAATCTAATACAGTAACTTGTGACATATTTGGTAAAGTTCACTACCTTTTCCAAATATCCCTGGCCGGGTTAGCAGAAAACTTACAGTTGGCCTTGATTCACGGAATTCCTTTTCCAATCTGATTTTTGTCTATAGCTTCTGAAAATGGAAGATAAATACTGTGTCCCTTAAACTTGCATTGGAAAAGTATAAATGCATTACAGCTGATGTGTTGGCATCATGCTTAGCATTCAGTTGTTACATCTCTCTTAAAAAAACATTCTTTGAGACTACTGCTCTGGTTTACACAGTGCCCCCAGTTTCCTTCTTAAAGCTTATCTTCCTTTTGCATCTGGCCGGACCAAAGTGAAGTTAATTATGTATGTTGATTATACGTTCCATACTGTAGTTTCTTGGGGGCTGATTTGCCTGTGCAATTGTTTCAAATCATAAGCAACTTTAAAAGGATTCTTTGAAAATATGGTTTAAATTGTTAACAAAGGCAAATCTCCTTTCCATCTAGACATTTTTTGCTTTATAATAAATAAAATAGCCATAAATCTAACCCAAATCTGCTTTATGATTTTAAGTCAGACCAAAATGAGCTGGTTTCTAACAGATGAGAAGTCAGTGGCCATTGACCTTTAAGCTCAGGTAAAGCAGTGCCTGAGTTTGTTGACCCCCAGGCTGTGCTGTGGCATGTCCCCTTGTGGGCCAGTTTTGCACAGGCCCAAATCTCTGGTTTTAGTGCCATTTGCAGATCATTATCAAGCAGCGCCTGTCTCAGGCACTGTCTCCTCCTCTGATCAGCTGTGTTAACCTGCTGTTTGAAGAACAGAGCCAATGTGATTGCCTGGTGTATTTCCTTAAAATAACTTCTGAACCTTTTAGCCAGTGTCAACCAGGTGTGACATAAGGTCTCAGGGATTTGCAGTTTTAAAATACTTTTATGTAAAAATGTGAATGGGTAGTAAACAAAGATTTTCCTCCTCAGGAAATGGCTGCAGTGGGATCTCATCTGTCATTAAACACCAGAGAGCCATTTTGAAACAGACTACATAAAATCCTAATCACAGGAGAAGACTTGGTGAAAATTGTCCTTTCTAGGCACTGAAGACTTGAACTAACATTGATGGATACTACAAGGAAACCAGCCTTTCTGCTGAATTGCCCACCGAACAACTCACTGCTCTGTGATGTCCAGTTGATGTTATGCTGGCTGCAGGGGAAAGGGACCATTAGATCACCTCTCACCCTAGAAGAGAACAGTTCCACCCATGTCACTTCGAATCAGCTTTGCTGTGATTTGAGTGTAAATGATATTTGATCATATTTTTACTTAATCCCACAGTGATCCTATGCTTTTCCCCTCCATTGTCGAGATCACTAACCACAGATAAAGAAAGAATTTTTCTTTCTTTATCTAGGATTTCTTTCTTTACCCAGGAGAGCTCAGGATTGTCCTGGCTCTCCTGGGAGGAAGAAAAGGAAGGATAGAGCTGGGCAAGAGAGTCCTGTGCATCCCACTTTTTCTGCTGGATGAGTTCTGCGTGCTTTATGTTTGCATTTATACAATGTATAATGCCTTTTCCCACTGGCTGTATTTTGCTTCCCTCACTCCTCATACTTGTTTATGTGGAGATGGGATATAGGAAGAGGAAAAGGCCTGTTCTGCTGTTTAAACAAGTAATGTGTATGTGTGGAGACTAACCATAAGTGCATTCAGAAATCCATTTTTTAATAGTGAGCAGGCAGGGAAAAAATCATTTGTCATAAGATTACAGAAGGGAATATTTAAACCTGCTATGAAATTTTAAAAGGTCTTAAGAAGAATGATAATGATTATGCAGACTAGGTTTATTGCTAGGTATGTAGTTAAAATGAAAAGAAATCAAAAAAACCCACAGTGGAAATCAATATTAACTAAGGTATTATGTATGAAATTAGTCTTGAAAATAAGAAAGTAATATTACATGTGAAAAAGGATTAAAGGGAAGCAAACACAGAGCATAATTAACTGGGCTGTTCCTTACTGTTGAGGGTTTTGGTGAGACTATTTTACCTTTAATTGCCCTGAACTGTTATTTTTTTAAATGTGCCTTCAAACTAACACAAAAACTGCTTTTTGGCTTATTCTTACAGGTTGCTTTGCATGGTTTCTCTCCCTGCTTCATTACCAATCTTGTGATAGAGGAGGTTCACCTGCTGTGACAGTGTGTAGGGCTTACTGTACTGGGAGCAGCACTTAGTGGGCAGCCTGACCTGGTAGTTTGCTTAACCGAGGTCAAATTCTGCATCCCTTGGGCAGAGGCCAGTGGATAAATTTGCTGAATGTCTTGTATGTCCTAGGGTGCCTAACAGGGCACTAGGCACCTCTGTATGAGGCAGCTGAATTGAGTCCATCATGATGATCAGTTCAGCCTTCTGGGTTTGCCAGAACCCTTAGCTGAGGTCTGGTGGTTGGGAGTTGTGTCCTCCAGTTTTAAACATCTGCACTGTTGACATATGCATCTGAGCCAGTCACACTGTCTCTCTCTAGTCTGTGGGGAGAAGTAAGTGCATTCAGAATATGATTCATCTGTCTTATTTTAGATGTCTAAATTGGGATAGGAATGTTCCTTGTTCTGACTCTTCATTTCTTTCATTTGCCCTGAGGTGAGACCAAGGTGACAAGCTGAAATGCAGACATTTCTGACTGATCAGATGAATCCTACCCATCAAATCTCAGGAGCTTCCATCACAAAATCCCCATTATGTGGAACTGCCACTCAAGTGTTTCTTTTGCTGACCAGTGGTGCTTGTCATGTAAGGTTATGAGGAGAGGATGTAAAAGGTTTTGAAGGAGGTGTGACAACCATTAGAAGTGCATGACCTGTGATGGGTGACTTTTGTCACATGGTGGATCCGGATGCCTCTTCTATCATGCAGACCAGTGTGGTACAGACTCATGAGTCACACTCAGGAAAAAAAAAAATCAATGCTCTGCCTGCAGAAAATAACTCTCCTTTCTTCCTTTCTCAAACTGGCAGTTATGATCTCTGTGTGAGAGGCAAGCTGAATTTGTTCTTACTTCTCTTTCTTGCATGAGAGAGAGAGACACAATAATGGTTGAATGGCATTCTTTCTTTCTTCCCTGCAAACTGTGATGTTTGCTTTTTCTTGTCTGTGCTGCAAAGCAATAAATAGCACCTCCAGGAGAGACAATGGACATCAGAAAGAAACCATGGGCACAGACATGGCAGAGTTCATTTCAATTACTTCCATCACAGATGTTCTTACTTGACTAGTTTCAGTAGCAAAAACTCAACAGAGAAGCATGATGTGTGTGCTCCATAGCCCAGAGGGGAACTTGCCATATTGGATGTTTTAAAAAGTTTACTGATTTCCTGCTTATAAATGTAAAATCAAACAATTGTTTCTGATCTGAGAAACAGCATTTGAATCTCATACATCATACACTGTGTGTGGTATCTCTGCCCTTTTAAAAGTGTGTTGGGGTAAAATGCCATTGTGGAGGAGTGTGAGACATCCTGGGGTCCTGTCACAACAGTCAGTGCTGATCAGCAGAGAGAGGGCCAGGCCTGCAAATCCAGCAGCATCCCTGGGGTGCACAACTCTCTTTTAACTACCGAGGGGACAAATGTCTGATGATGCATAATGAAAATGCTTTACTGAGGCGCTGGTATGGTATAGATAACATATTTCTTTTTAATTTGACGGAATAAACTTTTGTATGCTGTGATGACAGGACAGGCTGAAAGATTCACTTTCCCAAGATCTTTGATGCAATTAATTTTAACAGGGGAAGAGAGAATCACAGGTCAGAAGAGAGAAAGGGCAGGTTAAAGAATATTTAGATGAATTAGAAATGTTCTAGTCAGTAGGGTCAGGTTAAATCTGGTTGAAGCTGGCCAAAGCAGTTGCTGAACTGATTGCGGAGGACCAAGAGGTGTCACAGCCCTTGAGAAGCCTTCAGATAGTACCTT
This sequence comes from Anthoscopus minutus, assembly GCA_013399455.1. Lineage (NCBI taxonomy): Eukaryota > Metazoa > Chordata > Aves > Passeriformes > Paridae > Anthoscopus > Anthoscopus minutus. The sequence continues at coordinate 2,218 of VWYI01036710.1, read as the reverse complement.
CATTTAAAGAAAATAAATACAAAGTAACTCATCAGGCAGATAAAGTGGATTGCCACAGCAAATACCTAAACAAGTAAGTGAAAGCAACGAGTGGATCACAAAGTGGTGGAAATAATAATTGTGTATTTGTCAAGAACAAACCACATTGAATCCTCCCTTATATATTTGGCTTCTTTGCTGATCTGGTAGATGTAGAAAAACATTAAGATGTTGTATTCTAAATGCTCACATGTCAAATGGGGTACGGCTTTGATTCATTGCTGAAGTGAGTGCAGTGCTTAAAACAAACCTGCTAAGAAACGTTATCAGTCCTTTGGAGTAAAACAGAGAGGATGCTTGAAGTTAGAGCTCTGTGAGGTTTATCCTGAACATAATTCTACTCAGTATCTATGTTGCTGTTTTCAAAGACATAGTGAAAGAGTAAGGAGGACTTCAAGAACTGTGGGAGACAGTGTGATGTTTAAAATTGATTTTTACTGCATGGAAAATTGACAGTTATCAATGAAGGAAATGCAGTAACAGAAAGGGAAAAGTATTGTATATAAGAAAAAGTGACCAGATGCCCCAGAATATGTGAAAGATGAAAGAAGCTTGGAGGCTGAAGGTTAATGTCAGTGCTAAATTACAAAAGATATTAAGATTTTTTTTCTTTACCAAAATATTTCAGTCTGGGATATACCCATAAAGGACACAGAAGGGAGTTAATTTCTTTTCTGTTGTATAGCTGGGGTCTCAGCTGGAATAATGAGTTCACTTCTGAGCAGTGGATATAGACAAAGTGTAGGGAATCCAAAGGTGAAACAATGAAACTGATGAACAGCTGGAAAATATGGAAACAGCTGTGAAATAAGCTCCATTTGATCTACAGAAGACTAAAGTGAGGAAGTGTATGATGCAATTGTGTAATGATGAAGAGACTCTTTAAAATGATCAGAACTGATTATTTCCAATGTCTGCTCACAATGTGGCATGGAAAAATAAGTTAATTGTGAAGCCAACAGGATTTGATTTTGATACTGGAAAAAATCTAACAAAAGGGACACTTAAGATCTAAAACAGATTTTATAGTAAATCAGTGTTATCTATAATTGTTATTATTACTCTCATACTTCTGGAATTGTTATTATCATACTACTTCATGGAAGTATTGCCCATTTATTTGCAAAAAATTATTGCCTTATTTTAAAGGCAAGATAAGCCTAATCTGGTTCCTTCCAGGCCCATGTGCCCATTGCCATGATGCTATGGCATCTTTACTGCAGAGCATCGTGTGGCAATGCTTGATAATGAGTGCAAAGCAGAACTGTGCAAAAATGATTTTGAGCCATCTCAGCCAGCTCTATGCTGATCTGGCTGCCTACCTGTTCCTGCCTAGCATCGAGGATGCACAATTATGTTGCCTTCCAGTAGCTGTAAGGAATTTGTTGATTTTCCTATCCCAACCTGTTGCAGTTCTCATTTGTAGCTCAGGCTCCTTTGGGCCAGCTTAGCAGCAAGGGCAAAACAAGTAATAAAAGGCTGAGCTCCTATGGCTGGTGATGTGCTGTGCTCCTGGCATGGTGCAAAGCAGGCCAAAGGCAGCCAGGAGAATGTGTCCCACATGAAATTTTGCTATAAGCATGTTAGGCTAACTTCTGCAATGCTAAGAAATAAATAGCCATGGGTCTTTTTACTGCAGAAAGAATCACACCCACACACATACTATATTGACCCACTGCTGGAGTGCTGGCTCTCCCCCACAGCACCACGCTGAGAGTGGGGAACAGCTCCTGCTCTGGATGTCAGGAGCTGAACCTTAGAGCTGCTGCTCTGCAGCACTTCCCAGCTGTCAGTGCAAGGAGGAGGGAAAGGATTGAGGAGGAGGCTCTCAGTTTGGGTTCCAGGAGAAGGTTTAACCCTTGAAAGTCAGGCACTGACAAGCCCCAACCACCTCTGTGCATGGGATTTTATCTGGGGGCAGTTCAAGAGGAGGATGCAATTCTTTGACCAGTGGGGAATCCGGGAGGCAGNGGTTCAAGGGAGGATGCAATTCTTTGACCAGTGGGGAATCCGGGAGGCAGTAGCAGAGGGAGGGGATTACAATTGAGGCACCAATAAGGGAACACAGGGGAGGGAACAGCTCACATAAACCAACGGGACATCGAATAACAGGGGATTGACAGGGAACTTTCTGGAACAAGAGGCTGATGCAAGGGGGGATTGACAAACCAGTGGGAGG
>VWYI01036709.1:11407-27515 GCA_013399455.1 Anthoscopus minutus | reverse complement strand
CCGTGGGCAGGGAGTGCCCGTGGTCAAGGGCTGTCCGTGGGCAGGGGTGTCTGTGGCCAGGAGAGTCCATGGGCAGGGGGTGTCGGTGACCGCGGGGTGTCGGTGCTCACGGGGTGTCCGTGGCCGGGGGGTGTCGGTGACCGGGGGACGTCGATGCTCACGAAGTGTCCCTGACCCGGTGTCCCGAAGGGTGACAGTGCAATGGGCCCCGGCGCAGCACGTTCTGCAGTGGGGGTATAGCTCAGTGGTAGAGCATTTGACTGCAGATCAAGAGGTCCCCGGTTCAAATCCGGGTGCCCCCTCTTTTCTTTTTTTCCCCTCGCACCTCTGGGGCATCCCCGCTCTATTTTTCTCTCCCCTTCTCTTTGCCCCCCAACACCCAGGCAGCGAGGGGAGGCAGCGTCCAGGCACCCGCGGCTCCCCCAGCCTCGGGTGTAGGGGCTGGGGCCGCCACTTTGTTTTGGAGAGGGATGGACCCGGCTCTCAGGGATCCCCAAAAATGTTGCTTTCCCGCATTCGCTTCCTCAGCTCGGAGCAGCCGCGGGGCCGCAGGACCCCCACATTGTCCCCGCGCCCCTCGGCTCCGCCCGTAAGATGCGGGGCAGGGATGGAGGGGATCAGCATCGCTCTCCAGGCCCTGGGCACATCTTGGGGGTTGTGCAGCCTCGTCCTGCCCTGGCACCCAGGGCTGAGCCCCCTCCCGCCCCGACACCAGGGCTGAGGGGCTGGGGGGCAGCCGGAGTCCCCCAAAACCCTGCCCAGATTATGGAGTGGCCAGAAGTCGGGGTGGCTGAATGCTGGAGCTGGAGGCTGGGGCTGCTCTCGGGGCTCTGTGGTGCCAGCGGGACCCCCACCCTGCGCCCCCCACCCTGAAACCCTGTTCCTGTGCCCCCCACCCTGTAACCCTGCTCCTGTGCCCCCCAAGGCCCCAGTGTCTGCTCCTCCTTCTCCAGAGGGAAAACCTGGGGGATTGGGAAGGGCACAAACCCTCCGGCGGCAGAGACGCATCCCCTGCGGGTCTGTGGATGGGGAGCCTCGGGTGGGCGAGGGGTGGGGGTGAAGGGGCGCCGACCCCCCCAAATAAGGGGGCTGCAGTGGTTCTGCGGCTTGTGGGGGCCGCGCACCCAGGCGGGGCCGGTGGGCTCAGCCCAGAGCCCCCCCCCACCCCAGAGAGGGGTCACCCCAGGGCTGCCTGCAGTGGGGACATCTCGGGGAACCCCAAACCTCGCTGGGGTCTCAAGTCGGCCCCCAAAAACCCGGGGAGGGGGAGCGGCGAGCAAAAACCCGGAGATGTCGCTCCCGGCTGGGAGGCGCCGGCCCAGCCCAGGGATGGACGAACATTCCCGAGCCCCCCGGACTCACGGGGGTCCTGATGCTGCCTCCAGCTCCAGCCCTTCCCAGCCCTTCCCAGTTCCATCCCCACCCCGGCCCCGCCCCTGGTCCCACCCAGCTCCGGCTCCGGCTCCGGCTCCGGCTCCGCTCGGTGCGCGGCTCCCGGGGGTCCCGGCCCATGGCGGGGCTCTGAGCCCCCCGACCCCCAGCACCGCCGGGGCCGCCGCCCCCCACCATGAGCTGGGGGGGTCTCCTCCTGCTCTGCCTGCTCCGCGGGGCTCTGGGCGCAGGTAGGGGGGCCGGGATGGGCGGCGGGCGAGCTCCGGGGGACGCCGGGACTGGGGGTGCAGGGGGGTCCCGGGTGCAGGGGAGCCCCGGCCATACCCTGGGGGTCTGCCCGGGGGTCCCGGAGGTCTGTGTGCCCCCCTTCTGCCGTGCTTTGGGGATGTTTCCGTGGCCCCCGAGCCCGCAGGTGCGTGTCCCACTGCTCCCCACACCCCACCCGCCCGTGGGGGTCCCGCGCCCCTCCCCGTGCTGCCCCTGCCCCAGCATCTCCGCGGCCAAGGTTGGGGTGCCCGGACCCCCTCGTCTGTGCTGGGCAGCGCTGGGACAGAGGGGGGCCTGCGTCCTCGCTGCTGGGGGATTCCCGCACCCGTGGCACCCCATGGCACCGCCGGCGCTGTCCCGGCTGCGGGTGCAGCCGCCCGGAGAGATTTTGGGGAGCCTTTGGGGGGAGGGGGGGTGTCTCTGCTCTCTGGGACCCCCCACACCTACCCGCAGTGGCGAGGGCTGGGCTCCCCCTGTGCCCCCCAGGGATGGCGAATGTGACCCTCAGGCACAGAGCCCCTCTCTGGCCGCACTCCAGCTCAGCCCTGCTCCCCCCTGCCTCAGTTTCCCCTCCCGGAGATCTGGGACAAGAACGCAGCCCCGGGAGCTCGTTAGGCAGCGATTAGCAATTGATTCCCATGGGGTGAAGCTGGGACCCCGCTCCCAGGGCCGGGGGGAGCAGCTCGCGGGCCCCCCGGGGCTGTGCTGTGTCCCCGCCTGGGGACAGACGTCCCGGCTGTGTCCCTGACCGTGGGCGAGCGCCTGCCGTCCCCACCGCCTCCGCCCGCGCCGCGCTGCCAGAACCCTCCCGATTCTCGGCAGATTTGGTCCCAAATGGCTTTTTAATCCTCCCCCCCAGTCTCCAGCCATGTTTCCGGCCCCCGCTGCCTCCACGGGGCTGGAGAGATGCGTCTGGAGGGGGTGACGGACGCGGCTTTTTGGATCCTTGGAACCTGCCCTGACGCCCGGACCCCGTCCCAGCCCGGCGGAGGGGACGCGTGCTGGGGGACATCGGGGCCACGCTGGTGCGGCTCCCCCCTCGCTGGGGTCGCGCTGGTGCGTGCGGGGGCTGCCATTTGTGGGTGTTGTTCCCAGCTGTCCTCCGCTAGCCGCGGCCACTGTCACCTGTCACTGTCACCTGTCACCTGTCTCTGCACCTGCAGCCACCGCGGACCCTTCCCTGCGTCTCCATCCCTGCAGTGACGCCGCTCACGGAGGCTGAGACCCCTCAAATTCCTGTCACAGCGCCAGAAACGTTGCTGGGGGACAGAAGTGACCCCAGAGGTGCCCCACGCCACTGACCCCTCCCTGTGTCCCCCCAGGACGCCCCCCCGGGAGCGAGGGACGGAGGGCGAGGGACGCGTCCGAGGGGACCCGCATCAGCCAGGACCTGGTGGGCGGCAGCCTGGCCATCGACACCCTGGCGGCCAACGAGACCCGCATCGTGGTGAGTCAGAGACCCCCGCCCCGCTCCCGCCGCCAGAGCTATTCCCAGTCTGGCTCCAGTTCCACGCGCGGGGCTGGATCCTTCAGATCCTAATTACCCCAGAGGATAATTACAGCCCTGGGACAGCTCCGAGCCGCCCCAGCCCTGCCAGCTCCATCCCCGGGCTGGAAATCCTGGGATGCTTCGCTCTGTGGGTGCCACGTGGGGACAATGCCGCTGTCCCCTGGTGTCGGTGCCAACGAAAAAAGGGGGGGGGGGGTTCCTCTGTTTACGTGCCACCAGCACGAGCAGCGGTGTCACCTCGTGGGGACACCTCCCTCGGCTCTCCCAGCCCGGCTGTGCCTAATTACTCGCCCTCAATTAGCTCCCGGTTATTTGTGGCGGGGCCGCGGGAGTTCCCTGCGCTCGGAGGGTGGGGGTTTGGCCGAGGGTGGCTTTGGTGGCCCCCCGTGGCACAACACGCAGGGGACAAGGCCTACAAAGCTTTCACTCTGCTCCAGCTCATCCTCCGGGGATGGAGAGCAGCCATGAGCCAGGAAAGTCCCGATGTGGGAGTGTTTCAAATGACCCCAAACCAACCGCAGGGAGGGTGTGATGGTGCTTGTGGTTCCCTGGAGGGAAAGGCAGCGATTTCCTGAGGTTTTGGGATCTGTCCCGGGACTGGGGCCACGGACAAGGTCACAGGTGCATCTCACCCTGCCCCACCTGCAGGAGGTGGGTCCCACCTTGGGGTGTCCCAGTGCAGAGCCTGGAGGGGTTTTCCCCTCTCTCCTCCCAAAGTATCCCGAGTTTGGGGGTGCGGAGAGGCAGCTCCGAGCCCAAAGAGTGAAACTCTGGTCCCTCCCCGAGCTCTGCCCTGTTTATTCCTGTGTCCTCAACCTCTCCTCTCCCAATTCCTGCGGTATCTAGAGCAAGGTGAGGGCTTGGAACATCCCGGTGAGTCAGCGATGAGCTCAGGAGCGCGGCAGCCGCATCCCGCACGCTCCCTGGCTTATTTGGAGCACTTTGGGAAAGCACAGGAGGGACGAGGGGACGCGGGAGGTTTTGTCATTTGTCACCCAGCAGCTGTCCCTGCATCCCGGGGGGGTTTCCTTGTGTGCAGGCACAGCCTTTCCCGTGCCTCAGTTTCCCCATCCGCATTCTGGGATGCAGCAGCCCCGTGAGCAAAGAGGAGGTTGTAATTTCCATAGGGAAGAGCTGGGAAAGGCTGTGGAGGGCAGTGACTCTCCTTAAACTTGGCTGGAGCAGGAAAATCCACAAGTTACGGGATTTTTCTAACAGTGTTTTATTCCACCCCGAGCTGATGGATCCTTCCAGGCACCAGAGCTTGTGTGCAGGGGCTGGTCAGAGAGGGGGTTTGGGGATCAGAGGGAGTTTTTGGGTGTCAGAGAGGGATTTTAGGGTGTCAGGGAGGGGTTTTGGGAATAGGAGAAGGGTTCTGGGGGGGTCAGAGGGGGGCTGAGGTTCAGAGGAAGGTTCTGGAGGTCGGAGAGGGGCTGAGGGTCAAAGAGTTCTGGGGGGGGTCAGAGGAGGATTCTGGGGGTCAGAGAGGGGCTGAGGGTCAGAGAAGAGTTCGGGGGGGGTTAGAGGGTCAGAGGAGGGTTTTGGGGAGGGTCAGAGGAGGATTCTAGGGGTCACAGAGGGGCTGGAAGTCACAGGGGCCGGCAGCAGATGGGGACAAACGGCGAGCGTTGCCGTGAGCCGGGCGCTGGCACGGAGCACCGGAGCTTTCCCCAGGAAAATTAAGACGCTTCCCGTCTCCCCCCACCCCGCCTCGGTGTGAAGCGGCCTCCCCTGACAGGGGATGGCTCCCAGCTGTGTGTCCGTCCATCCGTCCGTCCGTTCCCGGCACAGTGCCCGCGCTGGGGGTGGCCGTGTCCCCGGCAGCGCCGCGCGTCCCTCGGGAGGTTCCTGCCCGCTCCGGGCTGGCTGTGGCAGAGCTGGCACCAGGGACAGGGGGCTCAGGGGGTCTGGGGGTGCTGCTGGCGGCTCGGGAGGGACATTTAGGGTCCCTCTGAGTGACAACAAAGCGGGAGCTGCTCCCTCACGGAGCCAGGCCCCATTCCAGGCTCCGGGGGTGTCACCCTGGAGCGCATCCCGATCCCTGCTCGCCCTCATCCTCACCCCCGCCCTCCCGAGCTGCTCCTTCCAAGGTTAATCATTTCCTCTGGGCTTGTTTGCTTGGCTCGGAGTGATCACTTCAGCTGTGCCTGGCAGCCCCCGGCTCTGGGGCGGGATTGCTCCTTGCCGGGAATGTCGCTGCTGCTGTGCCGAGGTCTCTCGTGAGTCACGGCTCTGCTCAGCCCGGCCTCTCTGCCCTCAGCATCCCGCGGGATTCCCTGCACCTTCCCCAGCTGCTCAGCATCCCCCGCTGGCTCTGCCGGGCCTTTTCCACGCTGGTTTTATCCCGGATTTATCCCTGCGTTGTGCCGGGAACGCATCCCGGCTGCTCAGCGCTTTCCCATGGCCGCGGAGCAGCGCGGGTCACTCCATTCCGTGATTCCCTGTCCCCCGTGTCCCTCCCCGGCTGCAGGAGGACAACCACAGCTATTACGTGTCGCGGCTCTACGGCCCGGGGGATGCGCGGCGCAGGCGGCTCTGGGTGGACCTGGCCGCGGCCAACGGGAGCCACGTGAAGATCCACGGGATCCTCTCCAACACGCACCGGCAGGCCTCGGTGAGCCCCGGGCGCGCCCAGGGGGTGCCTGTGACACCCTTGGGAAGTTTCAGGGTTTGGGAAGTGTTTGTGGCCCCTCCGCCGGGGGGGAAGGATGAAGGAACCTGCAGGATCTCCCTCCCAATCCCCCTCTCCCAACCCTTTCTCTTTTCTCTCCTGATCCCCATTTCTCCTGATCCCCTCTCCCATCCTGGAGAGGGCTCCCCATGTTCCCAGTGCTGTTTGCCCGTGCTGAGCACGGTTCTCTCCACTCTCTCCCAGAGGATTGTGCTGTCCTTTGACTTCCCCTTCTACGGCCACCTCCTGCGGCAGGTCACCATCGCCACGGGCGGTGAGCGTGGGGCGGGATCCATGGGATGGGGTGGGATAGAATCCATGGGATGGGATGGGGTGGGATCCTTGGGATGGGATCCATGGGATGGGANATGGGATGGGATGGGATCCATGGGATGGGATGGGATCCATGGGATGGGGTGGAGTGGGATCCATGGGATGGGATGGGATCCGATCCATGGAGTGGGATGGGATCCATTAGATGGGATGGGATGGGATCCATGGGATGGGATGGGATCCATTAGATGGGATAGGATGGGATCCATGGGATGGGATAGGATGCCCACAGTGTGGACTGCACATGGCTCTGGTGCTGGCTCTAACCCCACCCACATCCCTGAGCCCCAGGGAGCTCGGAGAAGGGGGCACAGCCCTTCCAACCTCCTCCCTGCACCCCAGATCTCCTCAGGGAGTCAGGAGCTGCTGCTCCCTCTGTTCCTGCAGGGACTGGGGTGACACAGGGGGAGTCACGGAGGCTTGGAGGAAATCCAGAGGGGTGAAAAAAGGGATGGATGAGGCAGGGCAGGGTGATGGGAAGCCGGGAAGGTGCTGGGGTGGGGAGGGGGAGCGTGTGCAGCTTCATCCTCTGCCCGCTCAGGTTTTATCTTCATGGGGGACGTCATCCACCGCATGCTCACGGCCACTCAATACATCGCCCCCCTCATGGCCAACTTCAACCCCAGCTACTCCCGCAACTCCACCGTCCAGTACCTGGACAATGGTGAGTCTTGCTCCAGCCTCTGCTCCTCCCTCAGCCAGGAGGGCACAGCTCGGCTCCCTGAGGGGCTGGGGGTGTGGGAAGGGGGCCTGGGGATGTTCAGCCCCCGGTAAGGGGGGTCAGGGATGTTTTGCTCCGCTCCCAGTGAATGCTGGAGGTTGAGGGGTGGGATGGAGGCTCACGGGTCAGGCTGGTGAGATGAGGAGCAGGGGGAGAGGGAAGGACTGAGCGGCTCTGGTCACCCCCAGGGACGGTGTTTGTGGTGCAGTGGGACAAGGTTTATCTCCAGGGCAAGGAGGACATGGGCAGCTTCACCTTCCAGGCCGCCCTGCACAGCAGCGGGAGGATCGTCTTCGGCTACAAGGAGGTGAGAGAGATCTCTGATGGGGCAGGAGGGTCCCTTGAGGCTCTCTGTGGGCCTGGGAGAGGGGGTTGGATATTCCTGGGGGAATGGAGCTGGGGCAGGGCTGGGATCTGTCACATCCCCTGTCCCTGGCGCAGATCCCAGTGCCGGTCCTGCAGATCAGCGCCAGCCAGCACCCCGTGAAGGCCGGGCTCTCCGATGCCTTCATGGTCCTCAACCCTTCTCCTGACGTGCCTGGTGAGTCCCTGGAGGAGCTGCCAGGGCAGGGAAGGAGCTGATCCCACAGGGAGAGGGGCAGATGGGGAGGGAGAGGGGCGGGATCCTCATCTTTGGGGGTTTTGGGATGTGAGGATGCCCTGCTTGAATTCCCAGGGTGTGTGAGGAGGTGTGTGGGGTTCTCCTGCCCCTCACCTTTCCTTCTTGGGATCCCTTTTTGGGATGCATCTCCCCATGGTCACGACCATCCCTTGGCTTCGTGCTCTGGCTGGAACTTTGCCCAGTCCAGAACCTCCATGAGCAGCTGAGCTCTTCCCTGATTCGCAGCTGTTGAGGAAGAGGAGAGAAATCCAATTCTTCTTCCATTCCAAAGGAAGCTGCAGGTGGACAAGAGGCTCAGGGGGTGCAGGGTTCCCCATTCCCATAGGGATTTGGGGGGTCTGCAGCTGCCCCAGTGCATGTCAGGGATCTGCAGGGTGTGGGAATGCTCACATCCATGTCCTCACGCTTTTTCCCCATGTGCCCAGAGCTGCAGGGCTCCCCCAAAAATGTCCCTTCCAGCCTTTCCAGTCATGCGGAGCCCAGCCCCGCTCCTCCCTCCCGGCTTTTCCCTGTTATTTCTGGAGCCGTCTGGCTCTGGTTTATTTTATTCCCTGTTGCCCGCGGTTTGTGTCACAGCCCGGCCGGGCTGGGCTGTTCCTCCCCTCCCGCCCCGCAGCTGCTCCTCGGGCCGCTCCCTCCATCCCCGCGGAATTCCCGGGCTGTGAGGGCAGAGCAGATGCCGGAATGGGCAGGGGGAAGCCGGGTGGGGCGGAGAACCAAGGCTTGGAGGGATGGAGAGGAGCGGAGGATGCTCGTCCTGCTCATCCTCGCATTCCCGTGCTGGAAGGAGAGCTCGGATTTCCCGCGGAGATAAAGGCGATGCCAGAGGAGCATCTGGGCTGTGTCGCCATCCCGAGCTCGGGACAGACCCCACTGGCCCCGGGGTGAAGGGGGCACGGCCCGAGGGAGGTGGGGCAGGAGGAGATTTTGGGGAGGGAAGAGGCTGCAGGAGCCCTGGGAGCTGCGGGGAGGCTCCGGCCCGTGACTCAGAGCCCAGCGATGTTTGCAGCTTGTCTGCGAGCGGCGCAGGGCTGGAGCCCGACCCTGCCCGGAGCCTCTGCTCCGAGAGAGGAGCAGGACGAGCTCCGAGTCCTCCTGGCAGAGCAGGAGAGGGAATCTGTGCCCTGGCACCCCCAGCACCTCCCAGCCCTGCTCCTGCAGCCCCCCAAGGGAACCCAGCCACTCCTGGGGTCACCTCTGCCTTTCAGCGGCTCCCCCAGACCCGGGGGGTGCCCAGCCCTTGGCAGGGGGGTTTTGTGCCCTCTCTAAGCCCCGGGCTCCGTTGCAGAGTCCCGGCGCAGGACAATCTATGAGTACCACCGTGTGGAGCTGGACACCAGCAGGATCACCAGCCTGTCCGCCGTGGAGTTCACCCCGCTGCCCAGTGAGTGCCGCAGCCTCCTTTTCACCCGGAATTCCACCCACAAACCACAGCAGCCTCCGATTTCCAGCCCCAGGGAGCAGCCAAGGCAGGGCCAGGGGTGCAGGAAGGCGATGCTGCCCATCTCCCGGCGTTTGGGGTCCATGGAGCTGTGGATGCAGGGGGTGCTGTCAGCAGGGAGCAGCTCCCCCCTGCCCTGGGGTCCTTGGGGAGCAGCTCCCCCTGCCCTGGGGTCCCCAAGGAGCAGCTCCCCCCTGCCCTGGGGTCCTTGGGGAGCAGCTCCCCCCTGCCCTGGGGTCCTTGGGGAGCAGCTCCCCCCTGCCCTGGGGTCCTTGGGGAGCAGCTCCCCCTGCCCTGGGGTCCTTGGGGAGCAGCTCCCCCTGCCCTGGGGTCCTTGGGGAGCAGCTCCCCCCTGCCCTGGGGTCCCCGAGGAGCAGCTCCCCCCTGCCCTGGGGTCCTTGGGGAGCAGCTCCCCCTGCCCTGGGGGCCTTGGGGAGCAGCTCCCCCTGCCCTGGGGTCCCCGAGGAGCAGCTCCCCCTGCCCTGGGGTCCCCGAGGAGCAGCTCCCCCTGCCCTGGGGTCCCCGAGGAGCAGCTCCCCCTGCCCTGGGGTCCCCGAGGAGCAGCTCCCCCCTGCCCTGGGGTCCCCAAGGAGCAGCTCCCCCCTGCCCTGGGGTCCCCGAGGAGCAGCTCCCCCCTGCCCTGGGGTCCCCAAGGAGCAGCTCCCCCCTGCCCTGGGGTCCCCAGCTGTCACTGAACCTCTCCCACAGCCTCTCCCATCCAGCCCTGCCTGGATGGATCCAGGATGATCTTGGGATCAACCTCAGCCAACAGAAATCCCAAATCCCAGGTCTTTGCCAGCCCAGCTCAGGCAGGAGGCTGGGATGCAGCACAGGAGGAGCTGCTAAAGGAGGGATCTGCAGGAAATTCCTCTTCCCTCTGCTCAGAGGTCCCCAGAAAGGGACAAGGACGGTGGTTCCAGCCACCCCAGGGGGGACACACGTTCCATGGTCCCAGGCTGTGCCCTGAGCTCTCCTTGCTCTCCCCTCAATTCCTCACTCCCTGCACTGACAGCTCTTCCCCCTGAAATCCCTTTTCCTTCCTCACTCCTCGAGCAGCAGCTGATTCTGCTGGACACTGGTTCGCTCCAGCTCTGTCTCCAAGACATTTTCAACGCCTCCACACCCGGCTGAGATTTCTGGGAGGTGCCTTAAATGGGTTTTTAGTGGCTGGATCCAAGGACACGCGGGCACGAGGCAGAGCCGCCCGTAAATCCGGGGTGAGAGTAAATCTGCCACGGAGACACCCAGGGGCTGCATTAAACGCTGTCCCCGGGGTGTTTGATGACAATTTTAGCAGCAGGCAGGTTGCTGCAAGCAGAACATAAATAACCATTCTGCTAGAACTCTATTTTTTCCCTGCTGGAGGTTTGGTTTTTTCCCTGTTTTTCCCCCGTGGCAGCTCAGGGAGATGGGAGCGGTGTTTTCAGAGGAGCTACGGAGAGCAAGCCTGGGATGTTTCTTCTGGGGGTTCAGTTTTTAACCTTTTTTTGGTCAGAAAGGAGGGATTCAGGCTCTGCCTCCTGCTGCAGAGGCCTGAGGTTGTTCAGGTCTGAGGATAGGAGAGGAGTAGAGGCCAAGGGAGAGCGTGGGCAGGTAGCCCAGGTGTAGGGGAGCTTGCCCAGGTGCCAGGGGCAGAGCAGGGAGCCCAGGGAGGGAGCACCTGGATCAGGGGGAGCTGTTCCAGGTGTCCCAGGTGGGATGGGGACGCTGCTGCCCTGGAGCAGGACAAAACCCTGTGATCCCACCTCCACCCCCAGGAATGTCACAGCACCGCTCTGGGCTCTGCCATTCAGTGCCTGGTTAAAACTCCTCCTTTTTTTGGATTTTTTTGGCTTCCAAGCCCTTCCTGGGCACCTTTTGGAGACCAAATGTTGGTGCTCTGTGAGCAGCTTCTGCAGGGCCCCTTGAAGTGGGGCAAAACCCCAGGGGGTTCAGCTCCTTCCCCCCGAGGAACGAGAAATGGCAAAAATTCCCAGGAAGGAATAGTATAAAAAGGAAATTAAAAAAAGGAATAATATAGAAAATAACAGGGAAGAAATAGGAAGAGCTGGGAAGGAGCTGCTTCCTTCATCTTCCATGCACAGAGGTTGGGTTGGACGCTCAGGGCTTGGTGCTGGTCCCCAGCTCCCCACAGCTGCTCCCCTGTGCCATGCAGATGTTGGCATCTGGCTGGAGCCTCTCTCCTCCCTCTTTTCCAGCCTGTCTCCAGCACCAGAGCTGTGAGATGTGCGTGAGCTCGGAGCTGACCTTCAACTGCAGCTGGTGTCACGTCCTGCAGAGGTACCGGGCTCGAGTCCCCTGCCCTGCCCTGCCTGATGCCCCTGGAGCTGGGGCAGGTGTTTCTATCAGTGTTCCTGCTTTTTAAAAATTTTATTTCCCCCTTTTCTGTTGTTTTTTTGGGGTGCCGAGGTGCTGCTCTTGGTCCCACAGTCACGGTTAAGCCGTGAGCTGATCTCCAGTTCCAAGCCACTCCAAAGCTGCATTTCCTGGGGTTTTTACTCCTGGAACAAGCTGGGACCTGAGGCAGGGCTCATATTTTTGTCAGGGAGCTTAAAAACGGTGGAAACTTGTCCTGACTCAGGCTGGGATCAGTGGAAGTGCAGGGCAGGGAGGCTGGGAGGGCTCCAGGGGAAGGACAGCAGGGAGGTGACAGCGTTGGGGACGCTCGTCAGCATGGGACAGGCCCCTGCTCATCAGGGATGGGACCAGCAAAGGTGTGGGGGGAATTTGCTGAAGGTTTTTTGGGGCTGAATGGAGGATGTGGTGCTGTCTCTGCTCTCCTCCAGCTCAGGCAGGGTTTTCCAGAACAGGAGTGAGGTTTTTAATGAGATTGAGCTGAAGGATTTATTGAGAGCTGGTGGCAGGGGAGGGGACCCAGTAACACAGATCCTGTGCCGTGGAAACCCCACTCTCCTGGGGCCACCTCCCAGCCCCCTCCTCATCCCCTGAGCCACCCCAAAGCAGCACCAAGTCCCTGTGACCACCCCCCGAGCCAGGGTGGGGGAATTTGGCTCGGTGGGAACAGGATATTCCTGTTCTGGTGAGCCCAGATGTGGCTTCGGTGGCAAAACTCGAGCCTGGGCTGCAGTGGATTTGTCCGAGTCTGGTTTGGGCTGAGCCTTGCTCAAACCCTTCCTTGTTGTGCTTGTTCTGAGCTCAGGGCCTTGGCAAATGGGATTTTAGCAGATCATGGAATTTCAGAATGGTTTGGGTTGGAAGGGACCTTAAATCCCACCCAGTGCCACCCCAGCCATGGGCAGGGACACCTCCCACTGTCCCAGGTGCCCCAAGCCCCATCCAGCCTGGCCTTGGGCACTGCCAGGGATCCAGCTGCTCTGGGAATTCCATCCCAGCCCCTCCCCACCCTCTCAGGGGGGAATTCCTTCCCAATATCCCACCAATCCCAGCCCTCTAGCAGTTTAACCCTTTTTTCACCCTCCAAAGCCCCAGCTGCTGTTGCTGGTGTTTGCTCCTGTCCCTGGTGGCTGTCCCGCGTCCCTGGGGACAGCTCAGGTTCCAAATGGAAATTCCAGCTGGCAGAAACGCTGGGAATCGTTGGCTTCCAGCCAGGCTGCTCCTGCAGAGCTGGGATCCTTCCCAAAGAAGCTCCAGAGTTGGAGCTGATATCCCAAAACCTTGTGATTCCAACCCCAAATCCTCCCAGCTCTCTCCCCCAAATAATGAAATCTGTGGTTTTGCCTCTCCTGACCCCATAATTGTGACAGGAGCTGGACTCTAAGCAGAGATCTCAGCAGGAGCTGAAGTTTCTTTGTGGTTTCTCCTTTCCCTGGTGGGTGAATCGGTGTTTGCACGAACTGCTGAGGTTTTGGTTCAGCCCTGAGCCTTTCCAAAGGTCAGAGCACTGCTCCGAGCCCTGTTCCTGCAGGGAATTCTCGGGCTGGGATTTGCCTGATGTAATTTGGAATTCCTGCAGTGTTTTTCCTGTGCAGATGTTGCTGGAAGGAGCCCAGTGAACCTCATGGATCTCGTGGCCTTGCCCTGGCACCGAGTCCAGGGAATGGAAACTCAAACTCAGCCCGTGCCTTTCTCCTGTTTTTCCCTCTCTTTTTCCCTTGGAGAAGTGCACTTGACCCCTTTTCCTCCTCTGGCACGGGGAATATTTGGGCTCTTCCAGCACAGCTGTATGGAAACCCCACACCTCTGGATCAAATATTGAATATCACCTTTCCAAGCCTTGTTTATCCAAGTATTCCCACCCAGCACCAACCAGGGTGGGATTTGGGACTTTTGGGAGCTGAGGAACCATTTCCACCCTCATCAGCTGGCCCTGGATAATCCCTGCTTTTATCCACAGGTGCTCCAGCGGCTTCGACCGCTACCGGGAGGAGTGGCTGAGCTATGGCTGTGGCCAGGTGAGCCAGGAGAATCCCAATCCCTGCTGGTGGGCAGGGAATGGGGCTGAGCCCCAGCCAAAGCCGTGGCCCAGCCCAAAAAATGAACGGTGTTTGGGATCAGACTTGGGATTTCGCTTTGTTCCCTTTAGATATTCCTTTATTCCCTTGGGATTTCTTTTCTTCCCTTTAAGTATCCCTGGGGTTTCCTTTTGTTCCCTTTAGATATTCCTTTATTCCCTTGGGATTTCTTTTCTTCCCCTTAGGTATCCCTTGGCATTTCCCTTTGTTCCCTTAAAATATCTCTTGGGATTTCCTTTTGTTCCCTTTAGATATTCCTTTATTCCCTTGGGATTTCCCTTTAAAAATCCCTTTATTCCTTCAGATAACCCTTTAGATACCCCTTTATTCCCTTAAGTATCTCCTTATATCCCTTTATTCCTTTTAAATAACCCTTTGGATATCCCTTTATTTCCTTGGGATATCCCTTGAGACACATCCCTTGAATCTACACCTATAGATTGCTGTTTATTCCCTTTAAATATCCCTTGATTCCCTTTAAATATCCCTTGATTCCCTTTGGATGCCCCTTCACCTCTCCTTTTATTCCCATTTTCCCCTTTATTCCCATTTTTCCCTTTATTCCCATTTTTCCTGTTATTCCTCCTCCTCCTGGAGCGTGACTCTTACTCACTCCAGGCAGGAAGGAATGGGCCCTGGGAGCAAAATCATCCCAGAATTCCTTCCTTTGTCTCACAAGGATCAGCTCAGACCAAACATCTGCTTCTGCTTTGGCCTTTTCCTTTTTTCCCTTTCTTCATTTAGTTTTGTTCCTTATTGTTTTGTTTTGTTTTGGTTATTTTGTTTCTTTGCTTTAATTTTGATGGGTTTTGTTGTTTGTTTGGGGGTTTTGGGGTTTTTTTTCCTTTTTCTTTTTCTTTTTTTTGGTTACGTTTGGTTTTTTTTTCCTGGTTTGGGGGTTTTCTGAGGTTTTTTTGTTTGCTTTTGGTTTTGGGGATTTTTGTGCGTTTTGTTTGTTTTTTAGTGGGGTATTTAGTGGTTTTTTACTATTATATTAATCATAATACAATATATAACCTATAATATTTATTAATGTACTAATTTATCGTGAATTCAATAATTATTAGTTAAATAATTATACCTAATAACAAATCAATCATTAGTCATTAGTTTATTAATTCATTATTCATTAGTTTATTAATTATTCATTATATTTTAAAATATAGTGTTATAATTATATATTATTATATAATTATTAATAATAATTGATCAATTTTTAAATTATTATTTTTTATTACCTGGTCTTATTTTATTCTACTTTCTACTGAAAACTCAGCTTTATTTCCTATTAACCAGAGGGCTGAGAGGGGACTGGAGGTCGCTGCACCCACGTGGGGTCACCCCGAGGTGCACAAAGCTCAGGCTGCAGAATTTCTCCCTCGCCCCACTGAAGTTCTTCCCAAATTTTCCTCCCCTTCTCCCACCCCTGGGTCACTTCCAGACCTCATCCCGCCCTTCCCCTCCAGTGTTTGACCCTGTTTGGGAAGCTGAGCCCTCCTGGAATTCCTGCTGGAGGGGAGCTCGGAAAAATCAGCTCCAGGAATTCTCCTTTTCCTTCCCTCAGCCGGATGAAAAGACCTGCGAGGATCTGGCGGAAGGCGGCCGCTACTCGGCACCCCCGGGCAGCTCCGTGTCCCCGCGGGCCGAGGATGTCACCTCCCCCACGGCCTCGCTCTTCCTCGACAGCCTCACCACTGAAGGTGGGTGCCCACAGGTGACCGCGGCTCCGGACAGGTGACCCCACACCCCTGATCCTTGGGAAGGTGATCCCTGAGCCCTGAGCCCTGCACAGGTGATTCCACATCCCTGAGCCCTGGACAGGTGATCCCTGAGCCTAGGGACAGGCGATTCCACATCCCTGATCCTTGGGAAGGTGATTCCCCATCCTTGATCCCTGGGACAGGTGATTCCTGAGCCCTGGGACGGGCGATTCCACATCCCTGATCCTTGGGAAGGTGATTCCCCATCCTTGATCCCTGGGACAGGTGATCCCTGAGCCCTGGGACAGGTGATTCCCCATCCCTGATCCTTGGGAAGGTGATCCCTGCGATGGGTGATCCCCCATCCATGATCTCTGGAACAAGGGATCCCCCCCATCCTTGATCCTGATTTCTGGACAGGTCACCCTCCATCCCTGATCCCTGGGAAGGTGACNCTGCTCCAAGCCCCATCCAGCCTGGCCTTGGGCACTGCCAGGGATCCAGGGGCAGCCACAGCTGCTCTGGGAATTCCATCCCAGCCCCTCCCCACCCTCACAGGGAGGGATTTCTTCCCCAAATCCCCTCCTGAGCCCACTTCTCCATCTGTAAAAGAGCAGCAGCAATTCCTGGATCTGTAAAGTTCTGGAATCCCAGAAGGATTTGGGTCAGAAGGGACCTCCAAGCTCATCCCATTCCAAGGGCAGGGACATCTCCCACTATCCCAGGGTGCTCCAAAGCCCATCCCTGGGGAGGGATGAGAACAGGAGATGATGGAAAAGGGAGGGAAGGGCAGCCAGGAGGTGACACCTGGGGACTGAGGCACTGGGGGAAGAGCTTTAGAGTTTTTCCATCTTTTTTACCCATTTGTGAAGCAGCCAAGCCCTGGTGGGCAGAATCTGCAGGATCCTGAAGGGATCAGTCCTGGAGAGAGGGGCTGGGGTTTCACTGGGCTGGGGTTTCACTGGACTGGGATTTCACTGGACTGGGATTTCACTGGGCTGGGGTTTCTGGGGGCTGG
>VWYI01036707.1:48736-112291 GCA_013399455.1 Anthoscopus minutus | reverse complement strand
CTGGCAGGTGGTGCATACACAGTAAGCTTCGCACTACTAAATAAGTACTATGTTCCAATTAAACCTTATTTATTACATAGATAAGACCACTATTTTAGACTCTCCATCTGGAGTCATCCCAACTTCTTCCTTCTCAAGGCCTGTCTTGCTTTGGGAGATGTCCCAATTCCATCTTGATGCCAACTTTGGTTTGGGAGGTTTCCTGACTTTGTCCATCCTAAGGCCAAGTCCAATTCCAGCATCCTGTGTCTCACATATATCATTTACAAAGAAATCCATCTGCTTCATAACACTAATCACATATACTTTTTCAATTATTTTTCCCCAAAATATTGATACAATTACAATTTAATTAGCATGAATCACATCCATATATCACACTTCATAGAATAGATTGTTCAGGTCTGATTTTTATATAAATTATCCAAAATGAACAGGACTGCTGCTGAGCACTGCAGATGGAAACAGATGCTGCATCCTCTGAGCTGGCTCTGGGACCCTCAGCTTATCTCTGCTCTACAAACCCAAACCTGCCCTTGAAGGTAGTCTGCATGCAGCAGATTCAAATGCAGTGCCAGCTACCTTGGGTATTGCAGAAAACACACAGGGCAGTATCTAGGGTAACATGGTCCTTCCTGCAAATTGCATCAAGCTTTCCATAGGTAAGTCACTAAGAAATCAGAAACCCTTTTAAGGAATCCATGAAAGCCAGAGAGAAAAAAAATAACCAGATGTGTTACGTGGAAGACAGTTGTATTTTCTGAAATAAGTATATTTTCAACAATTTTTGATGTATTAAAGGATAAAAATTATTTTCCTCCACCTGCACAAAATAAAAGCAGAAAACCACCCTCCTCTGTACCAGTACCACAGGACAGGCAGCACACAGGACTGTAATTCTGCCTGAAGTAGTTCAGTGAATCCACAACCAAGGACAGGTTTGGTGACAAGCGAAGATACATACCTACCAGCCATACACAACACTGTCCCCAGCAGCAATGGCAAGAGAATTAAGCATTGAGTATATTTAAAAGCTTTATTAATAGAGCCAAGGGGAAGACACTTCTGTTTCATAGCAACCTCCAAGGTTTTGAAGTTTGTTTCTGTTCTTTTTGTGGCACAGAAACAGAATGTCCCTGACATTTTTCAGGAACAAAACTGTAATGAGTTACCACAGTGGTAGACCAGCACCTTGCTGCTTCCAGGGGCATTACCCCATGAGTAGGCTGAGTAGAGGTACAAAACAGTTCTTACTCCAGAAAAATCATTTGGCCTACTGGTTCACTTCAGATCAAGAATTTGCAACCTCGTCTCTGCAATCCAGGCTTGTGCTTTAAAGAATAATTACATAAAAATGTTATCCTACTACAGTGTCCAGACGAACTTCTCTTCCTAAGGCTTTATAGTCATAGTCATTCCTGGTGATATACTGCTATTAAATAGGAATGCTTATTTTGGCAAAACTTCATTTAGCTGAGAATGCTCTGCTGAAGAGGTTAGAAAGGAAGCATCTAGCTGAGAGCCCCCAGCTATCTTGGCTTGCTGACAAAACACTCAACTTCAGAGCTGCTTGCCACTCCCAGATCTCAAGAAATCACGACTTTCTCCTCACCCACACAGGCCAAGCGGATTGGAGGAGCAAAGGCCATTCTGATGGTCAGTTACTAGATAACCCTAAAGGACATTCAATCTCACCCATTTAATCTTCTCTATCATGCATTGAACTTTTTTAGAGCAGGGTCAGGCAATGAAGCTGTATGTCAATTCCCAATACATACATATAGAAGACTTCATAATTATATAAATTAATTTTTTTAAACCTTTTAATTCACCTCAAAGGCAGCAAGTCTTCAGCAAAGAAGCCCAGTAACCATCAGCACCTGGCAATTTTAACCTCTGCAAAGCCTCCTTTCAAAGGGGCTGTGTTGTCCCTAGAATACAAAGACAAATAGAAGGAACTAAATACTGGTTTGGGTTGCGCTTTACTTCTAAACAGCAGGACAAAAATTTGAAAGCCCAGCTGAATAAACAAGAAAGCTGCAGAACCCAGAAACAATAGGATTAGCCAGGTTCCTTTCCTAGGGTTTTACTCCTAATTGTTTCTCTGTGTTTCTTGAGATAATTTTAATGCCTATGTGCTTAAGAAATCCTCAGGAAAAGCCTATTAGCTTCTAACAGTGTCCTGGAGTATCACAGAGCAGCTGGGCTGGAGAATAGACCCTTGGAACATAACCTACAAACACCTGAGGGCCATGGTGAGCCTGGGAAGGGGTATTTGAGCTAACAGCAACAGCACTTATGTCTCTATGGATAAAGTGAACCTAGTTTGAGGGCAGGGGGAGGTTAGTGCTTTTTTGTTCAGGTATCCAACCTGGTGCTGGCAGCAGCCAAGCAATGACACCTTCCAAAAGCTTAGGAATAAGTAAAACATATAAAGGACTTTTTGCAGTACGCTTGAACTGCCAACACTTTGGGCACCAAACGAGAGACGGTGGTTTTTCCACCCACCATCTACTCATAGCATGGACCTGGCCTTGAGGTTTCAACCTGGTTCAGTACCATTTCTACTCTTTTCATCAGAGCAGTACCCTTGAAAAGACTTCATGCCTGAGCATCCCTGGTCACTTTTGCTTGGACCACATGTCACCTCCAACATGCTCCAGGCTGGAAGCTGTAGCCCAGCCAACTGGTCATTGGGTGTCCTGCACAGCCTCTGCCAGAAGGGCAGATAATCTACAGACCCAGTGGGACACATATTCTGATGTGTTAAGCAATCCCTTTTTGTCAGCAGCATTTAATTTTGGGAATCAACAGTAAATAAACAAGGAAGGCACGAAGAGCAGCTTGGCTTTTTACTGCACATTTGCCATGGCTGTTGAAGTCCAGGCACTTACAGCCAGGTGAAGACCACTGATCTCTGAGTCTGCCTTTCTTAATTTGATTTATTTTAATAAAAATTTGACTAGCTATAATTCCATACGGGAAAAAATAAAATAGTGTTATTTGTTGGTTTTAAAATGCAAAATAGTCATATACAAAAAGTTGGAAAGAAACATGGAAAATCCCTGGATCTCTTTCACAGATTTTCATTGCTTTCTACACTTTCACTGCCCACACAGTTTTGCTTCTATCACACACTAAAAGCAAACAACAATTATGTGGAGATTCCCAAGCTGGTATAAAGCCACAAGCAGGAAGAAGCTCTGAAATACAGGGATTTGGCAAAACACAATGAGAAACCACAAAGAAAGGACGTCTTGGACATGAGAGGCAAGACAAATACTAAAATCAATTGGCTGCAAAAGCTCAACCACTTCAAGTCTCAATGTCTTCCACAACTATGGAAAAGGCAATGCACAGAAATGCACTGGAAGCAAAAAAGAAAAATATTAAAAAGGAATGGAAAGAAGAACCTCTTTCCCCTCAAAAGCCAAGGAGCTAAATCTTGCTGTACCAATCTAACAAAGTTCCCAGGGAAAAAGCAATCTGCCAGTCATATTCCTAAATTCAGCACAGAAATATTCATGATCTATGGCAGTGACTATTTCATACCTTACAACTGCAAGGACAAATAGAAGCTTTAAAAAAAGTCTTACAGAAGCATGCTGTACTCATTTGAACTCCAAAAATAGCCTCAGCATAACAGCATTTTCTCATAAAAAACCCTGTAGTTCCTACTACGTTTTTAAAGAAAGTTTAATGTTCTTTAACTAAAAATCTCCAGATATATTAAAATAATTTTACAATTAACTTCTGATGATGGAATGTACATGAATGTACTCACTCTGAACACATTTAGCTGTACTCTATGTGAAGTCAGGGAGCAGTGCTTCCCACCAGTTCCAGCACTGCCACACACCAACCACAGACAGCCAACAAAGCAATAAACTTTAGCACTTTTGGAACAAAGGCACAACCAGTAAGTGATAGGAAGTAACTTAGTTCTTTTTATCAAGTTTTTTCATATTCACTTTTTAAGACCTCTTTATATTATTAATACCCTCTGATGCACAAATCACAAAGCTGCATGGAAAGGAGCATCTTTCTGATGATGTATTATCTGATGATCGTTCCGAGTCTGAGTGAGGAAGCACCATGAATTGCTCCTTATCAAAATACACACTTCCCTGCTGAGCTGGGAGTTGGAAGATCAGATGATCCTACTAAATCAGAGGGAATCCTCATCACACGACGAGGCAAAAAAGACATCTGTGCAGTGTAATGGAAGGCAGAAGGAAGCAATCACTATGTTGCCAAAACCGGAATTTCAGAAAAGCTCCCTTCATTCCTACCATTTTAGGAAGGCTAACAAAAAAAGAAAGACAAAAAAGCACAACCCCACAGCTTGTTACCTTTCCTTTATGTTTGGTTCATGTGCCAGTTTCCCACAGAACTGCAATTCCACACAAGTTACAGGTGACTTTCACAGCCGCACAAGAGACAGGCAGATGGATACAGGACAATATCTGGCAAGTGCCCACGCAGGCCTGACATAAGCCTGTGTATCTGCTCACACCATCAGACACCCTGCAGTAAAAGCTGTGTGGTCACTGTTAAGATTTCCACAATGACAAAATGCAGATATCAACAGTTGACAGCTGTTGTAAAGAAAACAGCTTGAGATGGGAGAATCAGGAAGTTGCTCTCCATCATTCCATGAACTGTTTACAGCTGAAATCTTGTCTCTGCAACCACGATGGCCAGAGACACTTCTGGTTGAGGTTTGTGTTTGGGAACATAGCTTCACAGTTAAAGAATTCCACCAATTAAAGGTCCTGCTTGCCCTTACCTTCTCATCTGAAAGGCACAGCTTTGGTTTGGGGCAAGCTCGGCAAAGTTAGGAGTCCTGGAAACAAAGAATTTAGTTTTTACAGCAGTTACAACTACTGGAGAAAGGGAAATTGCAAAAACTTATTTTCTGTATGGTACAGATCATTACATTGTTATTTTTTCCTCTGTATCACCACTTGTGCCTTGTTCCCTTATATATGCCTGCATAGCAATCAACAAGAAAAAAACCCCAACTCTTCAGAAATCCCAAGCTCAGTCAACTACTTAGAAAAATTACACAACCTAACGCACACTAAACCTCAATTTATCCAAGAGAAAGTCTCTTCTTAGCTCAGAAAAGCAGCTCCTTAGTATGGCGTCAAGAGGACATCAGCAAGCACAACTCCTCCTTAAAATACAAGACATGCTTCACCTTTCAGTGAGCCTGTCAACACCAACACAATAGCCCTGCCTTGACTGTTCTATTTTTAACATTTTCCACCCATGCAAAAGACAACTATTAAATAAATCTAAAGGAAGTATAACTAAATGAGAGAGAGAGTTGAAGTGAACTTTCTTCAGGGCCAGCCCAAGTAACACGAGCAGAAGCCACAACCATAAGCAGCCCAAATGATATGCAGGGATTACTGAATTACAAACTTATGCTGGCCTCAAAGACAGGAGAGATATCAAGAACTGATGCCTGGTCACCTGGGGACACATGGCAGAGTTGAATCCAATGCAAACTGCCCTATATGCTTATGTGATGCAGCGTTACCTGGTATGGCTGCCATTGAGAACAGGTGATATAAAGGATAAAGCTGACTTTAAATGGATCATTATTCATTGGATTTATCTGGTCCCTTTAATTTTCTTGAGGATGTCTAGGATGACTGGAAATCAAGAGTGCTTGCAAAACTCTTTAACCCTCCTGGCCTGTGTACATGTGTGCACACTATCTTTAGCTAACAAGTCCTTGCCTGCCTTGCTGGCAGGATTCAGCTTGTGCTGTAGCTGGAGACACCCTGCTCCAGAGCAGTCACAAATTCACTGCCGTGGCAGGTAAGGATGCATTCAGCACCAAAAATAAAAAGATCAAGAGGTTTTTCCCCAGTCTCTCCCAGACTCTCTGGGAGTCTCTCCCAGAAAGAAGGAAGGGCTCAGCACCCCAAAAGCCTCAGCAAGACTCTGCAGCTTACATCTTCCAGTGACTTCACTGAAATTAAGCCCACTCTGGACAGCTTCCAAGCATTCTCTGGGGAGGAGGGAGATGACTCTTTACACCTCTCACCCAAATGTGAGTGAGAGGGAAAGATGAAGTTGCACTGCAGTGCTGTGCCTGGCCTTGCAACAGACCTTTCCCTGATCTGAGAGAAGAGCTTATGTCCACATGCTCTGCTTCCAAGCAGGAACAAACTAGTAATGTCCTTGTTGCACACTCTGCACAAGCACCCCCACAACATGAACACCCCATTGGTGATCTCAGTACCTCTTCCCAGCACATCAGAGGCAGCTCCAGGTCAGCAGATGGGCTGGATCTTTCCAGCAAGAATCAACTGGGCGGACACTGCTGCATACCCATGCAAAAATGCATTGCTCTGTGGGTTTTCTTGCTCATCTTTAGCTCTGTGTGGGCAGGACATACAGTAAAGGGAGAACTCAGTAAGAAAAGCCCTCAGGTATGCTAAACTTGTTTTCCATTACTGGAGGCATCCAGAAGATTAAGCAAGTAGGTGAAAGTTGCGTAAGAAGCCTCAATCCTCTATCTAGGACCAATAAATACAGTTCATTTGCAGGATCAAATAACACTTTTTTTTTTGTCTCCAAAACCAGAAGGCATTACCGTTTTTATAACTATAAACTGCAAAGATTTATCACCATTCATTGGTTGTCTCTGAAGAGCAGCTCTGTCCAGGCTCTGTACAGAGCAGCTCTGTACAGGTGTACAAATCACTTCAGCCTCCCTCTCTCCTTATGCTTAACGCTTAGATATGCAATGCATATCAGAAGTGCAAAACTCCTTCATGGGCTTTATTTCATCCATCACCGTAAGATGATGATCTGAACTGAAAATCAAGTTATTATGGTGTTACTAATTCTAAAATGAGTAAGCCTATAATTTTAATTGCACTACCTCCATCTTCAGCATCAGTTACGGGAAATTTTTACCTTCACGTTATTTTTTAATAGCTCTTTGTGATGAAATGCTTTAAAAAGACAAGCCAGTGGACTGTCTATCAAGTCTTTTTTCAGTCTAGATGCATCTGTTGCCCTTGAATCTGCTTCTAGGCTAGTCAAGCAAATGCATAAATATCACTTGGCCCACTTACTGGGTTATTATTTTTAAAAAAACATATCTCATTATTACTCCTTATGCAAAGTCAGCTAAAACAAGCTAGGACAGCTCAATCTCCAAATAAAGAGGTTTTGCATAAAGTAAAACTCTACAATAATTCAGTTTTTTAACTTAAACACAGGCATGAACATATTTTCTATGAAAGCCCTCCCCCAGAAATGTCCTCTGCTCTCTCTCAACATTTTTCTCCTGTTTCTTGTTTTACCTAGTGAGTTGCTCCCATGTGCAAGACAAAAAAGTGGAAACTTCAAATTGCTTGTTTCCTTCATTTTATAGAAGTCTGAGTTTTGAAAGCTCACAGTAGCTTCTTGTCCACATTTTTGAGTTTGTCTTAGAGAATCCCAGAATGGTTTCAGTTGGAAGGGACCTTAAAGCTCATTCCACACCCTGTCATGGGCAAGGACACTTTCCCCTAGACCACATTGCTCCAAGCCTGATCCAACATGGCCTTGGACACTTTCAGGGATGGGGCAGCCGTACCTTCTCTGAGCAGCCTGTGCCAGAGCCTCACCACCATCACAGGGAGGAATTTCTTCCTCAATTCTCATCACACAAGTTCTTGTAAAAAAGTTTTAGGATGTTTTCGAAGTTGTCTGCAACTATGTCCTTGTCCCTAGGCTGTGCATCCTGGTGCCTCTTTCCGACCAGCTAGCATTTACATGGCCCCAGTCCCACCTCAGTATCACCACTGCCACCAAAACCATACCTTTCCAAGAAATTAACTGCTGGCACTTAAGCAAGCAATGATCCATCAGCCAAGGGCTGTGTGGGTCCTTGCCCCAGCTGCAATAACTGGGCAGGACTGAGAGACACCAGTATCCCTTGAGAGGCTATGAAGTCACACCTTCATTCCTTGCTGCCCAGATTTCATGCACTCCACTGAGCCTCAGGACAGCTATTCTGCAAAGGCATTGCACAATTCACGCACACAAAATGCTTCTGCCTTGCACTCTGTTGTCACAGAAACTGAACACAAAGCATGACTGTCAGTGTGAAAGCCGTGGGTGGTGGAAGAGAGAGGGAAAGCAAGCAGCAGACGTGCAGGACAAAAATGATCTGGTGATACAGCACAGAGTTACACGGCAAGTCTTGGAGCAGCTCGTGACAGAAAACTCAAGCCTCCACCAGCTCATCCTTATGGCTTATACTTCATACTGGAGAATTATAGAATGGCTTGGGTTGGAAGAGATCTTTAAAGGCCACTCAGTCCAGCCCCCTGAAAAGCAGGGACATCTGCAACTACAGCAGATGGCTCAGAGTCCCATCCAACCCAGCCTTGAGTGATTCCATCCACCACCTCTCTGGGTAATCTGTTCCACTGTTTTACCACTGTCATTTCTTCCTTATATCTAGTCCGAATCAACCCTGCTTTAGTTTAAAAATATCATCCCTTGTCCTAT
This sequence comes from Anthoscopus minutus, assembly GCA_013399455.1. Taxonomy (NCBI): domain Eukaryota; kingdom Metazoa; phylum Chordata; class Aves; order Passeriformes; family Paridae; genus Anthoscopus; species Anthoscopus minutus. The sequence continues at coordinate 103,765 of VWYI01036707.1, read as the reverse complement.
CACTATAGGCCCTCTTAAAGGGTCTGTCCCCATCTTTCTTATTAGTTCCCATTAAGTACTAAAAGGAAGAAGTTTAATAATGATTTGATTGTTTTACCTTGGCAACATACTTCAAAGAAACAGTGGCGTGTGTTCTTTAGGCACAGTAAATGAAGATATTTCAGGAATTCCTTACCAATTATTTATTAATCCTTTTTTAATTAATGATTCAGAATGATCAGTAATCTTTTCCAATAAGGATATTAATCTTCCCCTTTGAAATCTTTAAACATGCCTTTCTAAAGGATGCAGAGAAAGCACACAGACCTAGGAGTTGCATGCTCTTTTAACTGTTAATGCTTGTTTACACTTCAAAGCAAACCTCTGCTACTAGAACTTAATTAATTAACCATTACCTCTATAGCAAAAAACATACTACGTTCCGCTCTGAAAACCATGGTCACTTGCCCTAAAGGCTCTTCTCTGCAAATATCTTAGGTTGCAATGCAAGATGTAAACCAGGTGTGGCAGTATTCTTTATCTCTTCTACAACCCATCCCCCCTCCAGGGAGATATCTTCTGTTAATGGGCCATTGAACTTCACTGCATGACTGATAAAATTATATCACCCCATTGTGAGATGCACTACCCAGGGGAAGGAGCCCGGCAATTCTATCTGGATATAATCTGAGATATAGAACACCACAGGCAGCCTTTCTCCACTCATTCCCAGAGGAAGACCAGACCCATCTATACCACCACTGGACTTTCAGAGGAAAGCTGCATTCTTCTACAGGATCATTGCTTCAACAGAATCACATCTGTCACTCCAGGAGGACTGCAGCCACCAGTTAACTGGACTGCTACCCACACCCTGACCAACAGGGTGTCAGGTTCTATTCTGACTCTGTCAGTGTTTCTACTTTGAACTACTGCATTTTTATTTTAATTTTCCTAGTAAAGAATTGTTATTCCTATTCCTGTATCTTTGCCTGAGAGCACCCCTTGATTTCAAAATTATAACAATTTGGAGGAGAGAGAGTTTACCATTTTTTCCATTTTGAGGGAGGCTCCTGCCTTCCTTAGCAGATACCTGTCTTTTCAAACCAAGACAGCAAGCAGTTGCAAGAATAAGAAAGTGGTTTCAGCATCTACCTCAGGAAGCATGACATGTGGAAAGCCACCATGGATTTTTTTCCTTATTTGTTTTTGAGGCTATTCTTATTTTACACCTGACAAGACACTCTATAGTACCACTGAAGCAACTGTCACTTCTTTCCCAAGAATAGCCAAACACCATGTAACTCAATGAGAAACATACTACACCTTTAACAAGTTCCATGCCTATTTTTCAGCCAGAACCTTTTGCAATACATTACCATTTCTGGAGAGTTACCTCTGCTGAAAGGCAGCTTTAAGACAGCCGCAGCAGAAAAGCAAAAGGTGATAGATTTCAACTGTATGCTTTAAAATAAGCTTCCTTTGAACACAGGTATCTGAACAAAGCAAGACCAGACTGCTACAGGGATACACACTCAATTTCTCCATTCACATTTGTGTTAAGTTTACAACAGTCTGGGTGGTTTTTGGTGGGCAGGGGAAGTCACAGAGGCAGCTTCTGAGAGAGAAACTGTTCAAAGCTTCTGCTGTGTCCAGCAGAGCCAATCTCTGAAGGCCCTGACGAACATGTTGCTGGCCCAGTTAAAGAGGTTGGTAATGCCTCTGCATTGGCATAGTTTTCTGGTGCACTTGTTTTTTTTCTTCTTTTTCTGAGAGGCGGGGAGGTGCTGGGATCTGGGCACTCCTGGCCCGGGAGCAACCACACAGCTGCCACCATCTCCATACAGCTCACAGTGAACTTTGCCTACTTAGCTGCTTTTGGCCAACCATGCTGTGAGCACAAGGACAGAGGTGGCGGCAGCAGCTTCTCCTTTTCAGCACCCCACATGAAAAGAGGCGCTGAATGATAGCTGCGCTGTGGCAGCCAGTGTGGCAGTGACCATGGCAAGCAATTCTCTGATAAGGAGCCCACACGAGATCAATCTTTCAGCACTGCAAACCCCTGTAAGAACATTTCAATTGATAGAGCTTGAGAACAAACAAACCTATAAACAATAATTTTCTCCCCTGAGTCGGAGAAAAGGAAAAGGTGAAGACATGTGAGGAGAACAACATGGCAACACTAAGGTCAGTGAAAAGAAAGAAGAGGAGGACATGCTCCAAATGTCATTGCTGAGATTCTCCCACAAGCTGTGATGCGGACTGTAATACAACAAACCGTCTCCCTGTAATTCATGAAGTGCATGGGGGATGCAGAGATCCACTTGGATCCTGTGAGAAAAGGTGCTCACACTGGAGTGACTGGATGCTAAAAAGCTCTATAGAGACCTAGAGAGAGAAAGGTCCTTCCTTCCAGAGATAGAGGATCCTTGCTTCCAAACTAGAACAAATCATTCTTAATAGGCTACACCCTATGAAATAAAAGGACCCATGCCATGTAGTTTGGGAAGACTGTTTTGCCTGTGGGAGGGACTCAGGTTACAGCAGGTCAGGTGGGACTGCTACTCTCGAAAATGAGAACCATATTGGAGAAGTTCAGAGAACTGTCTCCAGCGGAAAGAACCCCATGGCATAGCAAAAGAGACTCCTCTCCCTAACCAAACTGAAGAAAGATTTTTAGAAGTGGCAAACTGACTAAAGACCCCATGTTTTGTTTCCCTTCACCATCAGTGGGAGGGACTGGAAGGGGGAAAAAGGTGCTCTAAATGTTTATTTTAGTTCTCCTCACCCACTTTACATTCTGTTGATAATAAATTTTCCTTATACTGTTTCAGTTTGAACCTGTTTTGCCTTTAAAGTGTTTTTCTCGCAATCCTTAACTCACTGAGCCCTTTGGGGTTTTTTTCCCCTCCTCTGCTCAGCTATAGTAGAGGGAAAGAAGGTAAGTGCCTGGCTTTTGGCCAGTGTCAAACCACAACATTTCAGATTCTTAGCAGATTTTTTAAGCAAGCCAGCACCCGTGTCACTCCTCAGAGGGCTGTGACAGAGAACATTTAACTCTGTTACTTAAATCACACACACAGAGCAGAGATACGAATCAAATTCTTCATGCTTTCACCTCCTCCATGAGTGCAATGGCAAAACCAACTAATTTCCTGGAGGTTTCTTCCCCCGGTCTCTTGGTGGTTTCCCCAAAGCCAAGATCAGCTTTCTGCAGGGGGCTGGAGGAAACAGTGGCGTGCTGAGCAACTGGGATGACTGGTCCAAGCAGCTGTGTGCTTGTTTGCAGGAAGGACAAACACCAGCAGGCTGCCAGCACTGCTGTGAATTTCAATGTGATTTAGCCAGGCACAGTTAAACTTTCTGGTACACAGCTCTAATGAAGCAGATTAACAACTCCAAATTCTATCCCTTTGGCTGAACCACCTCTCTTCCCACAACTGATCTCTGTACCCCAGCATTCAGTATCATTCCCACTGATGGAATCATCCTTCTAAAATACTTCATTCTCTCCCACTGCTTTCAAGTCAATTTCAACTTTTTTTGGGTAATAGTAATAAAGAAAATCAGGATTTGTAGGACAGAAGGGCTGGAAGACAGGGTCTCTCCCACCCACCAGAGCAGCCTGTTAATGTTCTAACATGCAGTTCACAAAAGAATATACCACAGCCCTGAAGTTACAAAACAGACTGAATGGCTGACATGAAAAAGGTAATAAATTCACACACAAATTAACAAGGAGACATATTCAGTACAATGTTTCACAACAGGAAGAACCAAGATTCCTATGAACATTTTTAACTTTTTCCACATAACAGTGACACTGTCCAGGCAGAGATCAGTGTCAGACCACAGCATTATTCTGCATATCCAAATCCTTGATTAATCTGCTGAGTAACTAAAACAAAACTAGAGCCAACTGCTTCAAGTGCACCAGGAAACTAGCCCAGTGCCTTCCCTGACACAACAGGTTTTACAAGCGCTGTAACCAAAGTTCTCAGTCCCTACTGGTGACAGTGGTGCTCAGGAGCTGCCAGTGCCACAGCTGTACCACAGCTGCTCCAAGCAATTTTCAACACCATGGGGCTATGAATTATGAGCAAAACATGACTTACCATCAAAAAAACATGTTACTGCCATGTTTTTGCTTAAACATGCAGAAAATCAAAGCACAGAAAGGCAACAAATCTGGCTTTGGGAATCTTGTGATATTCTTTCCATGGGCTACCCTTGCATTTTCAAAGCTACAGACAAATGTATTTTCCTAGAAAGTTCTAAATGTATCACTGGATATCAAATTAAAGATCTTCTAAGAGTGCCTCTTGGATTATTTTTTTATGAAATTCTGTGCTCCATGCTCAAAAACTGGTGGCAGTCTGCCAGGGAAGAGAGAACCAATGTGGGGTGAAAAGGAGTGCCCCAAGTTCATGATTTACAGCCTTTCCATCACCTCCCAAAAAAGTTGTAAGCTTCTCCTGACACTGTTCCTACATCTTACAAGGAAGTATAGGAAAATAAGGCTGCAAGGAAATATGTAGCAGAGAAAATGTATCTTAAGTTGCTAACAGTTAAAAAGGCCACTTCCTAAAAGTGCTACAAAGCTTCTGGGAAAGTTCATCTATGTATTATTACTGTCAAAAAAATCTGTCTTTTGTTCCATAAGGAAACAGTATTTAGCTGCCCCAGGACTGGCCCTGCTGATCCTCCTGCAATGTCGGCCAGCCCTTGGGAGGGAGGGTGTGAGAAAGCCCTTGGGAGGGTGTGCACACAAGGATCTGTGCAGTCACTCTGCTTGGAAAGCAGAAGGGCTGTGACTCCTGTAATGCTGGTAATTTGATCAGTAAAGTCATGCCTGCAGAGCAGGGATGGAGGGTACAGAAGAGCTATCCTGTGCCCAGCAATCCTCCCAGCTCCACCTGCAACCCCAGAAGAGCAAGACAAGGACAGACAGGGCAAGTAGGGCAAAAACTAGATTTCATTAAGACATTACATGATGATAGTGGGTCTTCGCTTTATTTAGAGTTCACATTTCTCTCTAGCAGTGGCGCCAGCTCTGCAGCAGCTGCCCAATCCCTGCAGCCTCAAATCTCTTTACTCCAAGCTTTTAATATCTTCTTCACAACCCTGCTGGGAATCAACAGAGACAAACATTTGTTTTTATGACAAAAAAATGGCTTAAACTGAGGAAAAATTTTAACTGCCTTTTAATCAGGAGCTTCCATCCCCCACTAGTCCCTAACATGTGCAGGATGAGAAACTATGAAATAATACTGAGCATTTAAACACTTTGAACTTGCATTGTATTTCTCAGTCTAACCAATGCTACTCTAAGCAGGCCAAGACTGCCACCAGAACTAGAACTGTGGGAGTTGTCAGCTAAAAAACCTCATCTCAGGAAGGGGGTTACCATCCCAATCTGCATAGCCCAGGGACATCTCAGTACCAGGAAAACAGGAGTGGGAAGGAGGGAAAACCCAGGAAGACGGCAAGGAGTTTCAGGAGGGAGAAGAAGGAGAAAGGGGACAAAAACCACAAGCAAACAGGAGATCTGCAAGCTTCAAGCAACCACAGACTTCAGCAAGAGCTTTTTAACAAGTTTATCAAGTAGATTTCGGTGTTGATCCCTTGCCCTATGGAACTCCAGCGAGAATAGCAGGAGCCATGAGACCCAGGTAGACAGCCAGTGAAAGCAAAGGAAGCTGCAGCTAGAAGGGAAGCATCAGCTGCTGTCATACAATAAAAGGAGGTTGCTAGGCCAAGCCCAGAACCTTGACTGTCACAGCCAGGAGCAGGACAGAGGGAGACATGCTGAATCCTCACAAATAACCCACCTCTGAAAAAACCTCAGCTTTTTTCAGAAGCTGAGAGGCAGGGCAGCCTGAAACTGCTGGGTAGAAAACCTCATTGCAATATCCCACCAGACAAGAGCACACAAAGGTCTGCAGATGAAAGGACTACAAATAGTCATCATAATCAGAGCTAACCACACAGGTCCCAGGATAAGAACATTTTCTTTTCTCTCAAACAGTCCTACTTAAAACTGACATCAAGAAGCATTTAATGGTACTTTTTCCAAAAGGGACTGATTTTTCATTCCACTAATCTCAGAGTGCCCAACACAAGCTGAGCCTTTCAAAGCATATGATTCATACTGTATTTACAAGGCTGTGGTTTATTAGAAAGCACCAAGAAAACAGCCCCTTTATCCCTCTTGAAAAGGTTCAATGCAACCATTTCCTTAAAAAGACTCCAAGACACATTATATTTTAATTCAAAGATAAGAAGAATTTGCCTTCCTGAAACAAAGTATACAGAAAAGGGAAAGAATGTATTTTTTTAAAAAGTTAAAAAATAACCTGTTGAGCAACGCTGATATTTTCCCCCCACTAAAAAATACCAAACTGGCCCAAGTGCAACACGGTGCACAAGCAGCTGCTCACTGTGGTAGGAACAAGGTCTTTTCTGATGCCAGGTAGGTTGAGCTATAAAGCAGACTTTGACAAAAAAACTTGTAGTAAGAAAGCAGAGTGCTTTGAATTGGGCTGGCGCCAAGCCCAAACTCCACAGTGCTCCCTCAAGCATGGAGCACCCAAAGGAATGAGCATTTCCGGCAACTTACCAGGAAGCAAAGAGCTACTATGTTCAGCCAGCCACCACCCACCTGAACACACATGTGCTGAACAATCTCTGTAATCAAGCAGGTTTTACTGTGTGGTAGATTTAAGGGGGTTTGGGGTGTTTTTTTAAGAGGTCATCTTTCCATTACAGAGGGTTAAGAGCAATGGAAGGGTCAGGTCTGCCTGCTTTCCACTTCAGGCCAAGTGCCACTCCTGAAGCCATTTAACAGGTCTGCACTCTGGCCTTCCCACAGGAGTATCTCAAGCCCCCAAGGATGAAATAGCCATTTACCTTGTTCTCCTGTAAGACACAGGACCCACTAAAAAGCCAAGTCAGACAAACAGCTCTCCAAGCACACCAAAGTCTGTATTAGAAATGAGAACATTGCAGAAAGCTGAGCCAAGAACCCACAAACCCTGGGTCTCTTCAAGTTCTCAATATATTATCTTTACAAACATCTTACAAGTCTTCCCCAAAAAAACCAAACCCCCAAATAACCATACAAATAAGGCTTCAAGTTCCCTGGAAATGTATTTTGCATGTACAGGATGGTACTAGCTTACCCACTAAAGAAGAAAAAAAAGTCCAATCGTTTTTCATAATATTTCTAAAAGAGGTAATTTTGAAATTCTCCACTGTTGAAATTCTCCACAACACATAGCTGTGTTGTGTCAGAACTGGAGGGATGATTACCACCAGAAACAGCTCTTTGATGACTATCACACCAGACTATTCAAAATAAGTGGAAACAAAAAGTACTTTGCCACTCAGTTTCAAACAGAATGCCGAAGACCCTGAATAATATATGAAGGGGTTGGTGGGGATTTGGGGTTTTTTGGTGAAAGATGTCTCAAATAGGGCTGGGCTGGTATAAAAAAAGACTGAAGCCTGAGGCTTTCTTTAAATTTAAATAAAATGACCATGTTATTTCAGATCCTTTTACAGCTGATGAGTTTTCACCATTTTTCAAGCTTCCACATGAGAATAATTCCTAGAAGTTATTATGTTTTACCTCAAAAGTACCTAAAAGCCCACCAAGGCTACCAGCAGCTTGCATCTTTGGTCTGCCAAGTTACAAAAGGCAGCTTCTCCTCTCAGTATTCCTGGTAAAAGATTATCCTAATAATACAAAGAGTTTCAAACACAGCTAGTGATGTCCTCAACATAAGCAGCTACATTAATCTCTGACTTGGAAGCTGTAAAGCTTGATTTGAAACACACAGGAGTATGCTGTATCTGGGGGAGGAACTTTTTCCTTTCTGTGTGGTGGAACAATAGACTCAGCAAGATTTCTGACATTTATTGGAAAACTATGAAACTCATGTTATTTTCTAATCAAAACACACCATGGTAGCCACCAACAAGCAAGATCTCATGGTTAAGAGATGTATAATCGCAGGCTAGAATGGTTTTTCGTATGCAGGACAGCAGCCCAGGCTAAGCTTCCAAATGTTATTACAGACTAGAGATGGTGACAGTCACTCAGCATGGCCTCACGAGTGGAGGTGAGCATTGAATTAGGGCCCCAGAACAAAAGTGGGACCTCTTAGCCAGACAAAGGTGGTAAGCATAAAGCTCACAGCCCTTCTTATGGCGAATCCAAGATCCAAGTTTCCCATCCATCTACAATGGAAATTCTTTTCTCTAAGTGTTATTTGCAGAGCAATCCCATTTTTCACTTCCATGGGAAGCAGCAGTCTGGGATTTCCACTTGCACACTCAGAGAGGCCACAAGAGCCTCCCAGAGCCGCAGGCTACAAGAGAAGGCTAATAAGCCAGAAGCTTTTCAGTACACTAACAATTCTGAGCGGCTAACAGTTTCAAAGGTTTAAACCTACAAAAGGAACTGAGTGTGTTGAAACCTGCAAAATGTAAATCAAGGCTTGTGAGACCAGCTAAAATAGTGTCTCCGCAAGGGCTCCACAAATACCACGGCAAAGCCCAGGTTCCCAACACACCCTGAACACTGGCCTTGGAGGTGGAAATGCCCTCTCAATACCTTAATTACCACTGAGTTTTAAAATTGCAGCTACACTAGGCAAAGTTGTATGTGCATACACCCTTTTTGCTTGCACTTGGGTTTTACCACAGTGGTTCCCTAATGAAAGCAGCAAACCACAGGCTCATAAAGTTTTAATGGGATAACTGACAAACTGAGGGCATTACTGCACTGAATAAAACAGAGCATCCCAGAGGTATAACCTAGCCACTTAAGCTCTCTCTTCTGAAAAAAAAACCCACTGGTTTTCTGTACTAACTCAAAAAACCTATTCTCTACTAAAAACAACAGGCAAATCAAGCCAGGGCTGAGCACAAGAACTGGCAACTCGCCTGAGTTTCCTTGTAAATGCCTTCAAATGGCAGTCATTCCCCAAACCACACTTCACTGGCAAAGTATATATAATCAAGCATCATCCCTCTCCTCAGAGCCAAATAAAGGACTGACTGGGTAGAAAAGGGGGAGGTGAAGGAGACAGGCAAATAATTTCTTTATGAACCAATAGCTTCCACAAGTTTTCTTTATTTTATATATATAAGACACCATCTAGCTTGGCGACATAAATTTCCAGGTTGGTCTATAGTAAGGATTTCAGGAGACATGTCTTTAACCTAGTCAACCAGCAATTTCTTCTTTCTCCTCAAAGGGCAGTCTACCAGAGGGTTGCTTCCAGCACCAAACACTGCCTCCTTTTCTGAGAAGAGGCAGGAATTGATCTTTTTGGCCTTCCAGATAGTCCTGAATTCACAGCTGAGGCCACCAGCATAATCGGTAAAGCATATGTGGACACCATCCCTGCTGAGATGCAGCAGTCACCTGCCCCAGGAACGCCAGACTGGACTGCTCCAAGTTCAAAGGCTGGTGATAAAAGCATAAAAGCACAGCTGCTCTCAGTAGAGATGGAGTCCCTCCACCAGGGAACAGCCACCAGATGCTGAGGCTGCCTCTTTGTCTGAGGAACAAAACTCTGGCATCACAATAGCTGAAATCAAGCAGATCTGGCCAGAAAGTAAAAGTGGTGAGGAAAAATGAGAGGTGGCTCTAGCAGAGCTCATTGGGAAGGGAACGCAAAGGCACATGTAGAAGTGGATTTAAAAAAGTGTAGAAGCACAGAAAGCACAAAAAAATTAGAGCTGCAGAAGGTAAGAGTGAGAATCTGCTCTGAAATACAATACAGCATTTGAAAAAATGCAAACCTTTGCCCCAGCAAGAGCACCCTGCACAAAAAAACCCTACATGTACCTCCGTGCTATCTCTTTTCCCCTTCTCCCAGTGTTCAAGGGAAAGCATCTTCAACACACAGCTTTGTTTCTGTGTGTCAGAGGTCTAAACAGCAATGCTGTGGTCAAGTGTACGCACATAAAGCACTGGGGAGATGCCAGAACAACCCCAGTGCTCCCAGGACAAGCAAACAGAACAGACAGTAAAAATAATGTGACACCCTAACTTCAAAGAAAAAAGAATACTTTAAGGCCTTGGCTTCCATCTTCCCTTTAAAAGCTAGCACCGCTGCCTCAAAGTTCCTTTTTTTGGGAATATATAAGAACACAGTGGGAGAGCAGTAAGAATAAAAAGACAATCTGGGTCAAGTCTAAATAAGTAATAAATTCTGAGGAAATGGAAAATGGGGAAGCCAAGGGATACTTTTAAGAAAAGCAGAAGAAAGGGCACCGCTCTCCCTCCTCTCAGTCACTAACCTAATTAACCAGACACCACCCTGTGAACAGGTTCAGCTTCCCCTTCTCCTGATTTACTCCTGCATATTCATGTCTCCAGGCCTCTTACTTAGGGAGTCTTAATACCCTCTCATACAAAGAGAAATAGCCTTTATAACTCCAGATGTTCCTGGTGCAGGGAGTGGTAATTACCCCACTTCCCCTGTCCCCAGGGAGCATCCTAACTTCTGGACACAGATGTCATCTCCAAATGACTCCTGGCTCCATCCCAGGATCTGAGCCTTTAACTCGGTAGTAGTGATCTGTGCTGTATTTTTCTGTATCAGGCTTTGTGCTGGCACCTAAAGGTGCTGGCAACCTAAAACTAAAGGTTGTCAAACTTGTTTTGAACTGCAAATTTAAGGAGATTCAAAGAAATACACATTCACATGTTGGCAACAGACTTGCAGTTCTTATTGACCTTTTGCAGGCCCCTCTGAAATGTTCAGGCTGCTCTACATGGATTGAACATCGCTGGATGTTAATCAAGACATCTCGAACTGCCAGAAAACTCAGCACAGGGCAGCACGTACATGAAATCTAGAGTCAATGCAGCTGGTCCTGACCGGATGCAAAACAGCATTAACCATCCAGGACACCAATGCTTTCAGAAATGAAGGCAATTGCAGCATCAAATAAGGATACAGGTCTGAGCACAGAACTTAATCCTCAAAGACCAGGCAGAACTAACTGCATGAAAGGGCTTTGTGCCCTAGAATGCCTTTATGTCCTACAGAGTACATAAATACTTGTCAAGCCATTTGCCTCTTTCTCTTAGGGTTGTCAATAATGAAGTGTCCCACAGACCATGGTGCCTGTGAGCACACAGAACCCAAATGCAGCACACAGCAGCTCACTCAAACAAAGATGGTTTTAAGACATCACAAAAGTAGGGAAGAGCAACACAACAGAGCAATTTGGAGCATTTCAGGCTAAAAAGGCATCATCAGTAGTCAACAGCTCTTCAATCTGCCACGAAATCAGCAAAACAGAGAGTCACACAGCACATGTGCAGAGAGCTTAATGCTTTGCTGTTGTCATCTTAAAACCAATTTCACCACCACCATGCCCACAACAAGCTTCTGATTTAGCAAAAATCAGACCAAAAAAACCCCTCAAATATATCAAATATTTGTTTGTCAAATATTGATAGTCAGGGAGCTTCTGCTTTAAAGTTGTACTCTACTCAAAAAACACGACAAAGCAAATTCCCAAAGCTTCAAGAGCCTGCAAACAAACCCAGAACACAAGTGGAAGTGTTGCAATGCTACAGCATTACAAAGAGAAATGTATACATTTCTACAAAGCCCAGGACACGGTACACTGCACAGCACTTTAGAAATACTGTTTTTCAAAGAACACCCATATACATATGGATGCACAAAACCAAGGACAGCAGTAATATAGATGGGTCTATAATTTTTTCCTTAATAACGAGAATTACAGTGATTTTTATTAAAAAAGAAGTTGAGATCAAATTTTTGCTTTCCAGGAATCTTGAAAAAAAATTCCTAATATACAAAGAAGATAAAGAGGGACAATTAGATACGTTGTGTGACATATTTATGTTGAAGCTCCAAAAACAAGGAAACACTTTAGAGCAGAGAGGTACTCCAGGCTGCTGGGGCACATGGATGTGCTCAGCAGGTGACCCCTGGTACAGGACAGTGTCATCAACTACATCTCAGCAATGCAAATATCTTACAAGATCCAGCTCTCCATGTCCTAACATCTTTTTTCCCCTGAATTACACTGTTACTGATACTAAACTTAATGCTTAACAGCTGCTCTGGATTAGAAGCTGTGAATGGATGCAATGGGACTTTCTTTAATATTTATTTTATTTAATGACATAAGTTGTGGTTTCAACTTTCTCTAGGCTGGCTTGTCTTCTAATTCTAAATGATTACCCTTCCTTTATGTCATGACAGCTTGAATAACTGAATGAACAGAAAAGAAAAGCTTGTCCACAAATCAAAGTGAAGGCTAAAAATACTTTAACCCAAAGGAACCTCTGGAATTGACAATCAATCAGAAAATTCACCTTCTTTTTTTGACTGGCTGTTACAGTTCAGCAGCAATGCTGGCTGTTGACACTCCTAACCCACCCAACAATTAAAGGACAAATGCTGCCCTGGGAGTAAGAGGATACACAGCAGATATGCCCTTGCACACATGATTTCCCACAGTTCCTGCCACTTTGCAAACCAACATCTACCATCCAAAGCTTGTTGTCTGGAAAACTCCATGATCCAATCCTGAGCTTGGCTGTGTTGTGATACCGGTTGGACTTGATCTTAAAGGTCTTTTCACAAAATGGCTTGAGTTTGAAGGGACTTTAGGCTCGTGTCATTCTACCCCCTGCCATGGGCAGAGACACCTTGCATTAGAGCACATTGCTCCAAGACCCATCTAATCTGGCCTTGGACACTTCCAGGGATGGGCGTCCACAGTTTCTCTGGGCAAACCTGTGCCAGTGCCTCACCACCCTTACAGGGAAGAATTTCTATTATTTTTTCACCCTAAATGCCTCTATGATTCCCAATGCATGGGATGAGACATGAACACTGCAACCTGCTCCACTTCCAGCTGCCTCTGGCAGCGCAGCCTCTCCTCTCACAAATCAATAGCACCTCCAATACAGACTGCAATGGAGCAACCCCTGCAACAGTCACTGGAGAAGGCTGAAAATCAAGTTCACCAAGCACTGTTGAGCAGATGTGAGTAAACCATCAGCTAAGGGGTATAGACCCAGCCCAGGGCCAGACTCCTGGCTCAGGGCATCCCAACACAACCCTGGTGCGCATCCAGCATTGATTTAGACTTGGTGAACGTGGCTGGGGACCCGCAGAGCAGGGATTCAATGACACTCCCTGAACACTGGACCACCTGAGGCCTGGTTATTGGCACTCACCCAGGCAGGGCCTCAGCAATACCTGGTGTGCAGACAGCCTGCCAGCCCAGAATCACAAAATGGGGCAGGTTGGAAGGGACCACAGTGGGTCATTGGATCCCACCTCCCTGCTCAAAAAGGGTCATCCCAGAGCACATGGCACAGGACTGTGTCCCAACAGGAGTGAAATACCTCCAAGTGAAAGAGACTCCACCTCTCTGGTCTCTGTCCCAGTGTTTGGTCACTGCACAGGAAAGAAGTTCTTTGCCATGTTCAGGTGGAACTTCTTGGGCATCCATTTCTGCCCATGGTCTCTTGTCACATTGCTGGGTGCCAGGGAGCAGTGTGCTGTGTCCAGCCTCTGAGCCCTCCCTGCAGACAGGGACAGACAGGGCTCCTCTCAGCCATCTCCTCTCTAAGCTGAACACTCCTACCTTGTGAGAGAGATGCTTAAGTCCCTCCATCACCTCCACAGCCTCTGCTGGACCTGTTTCAGGAGCTCCACATCTCTCTTTTCCTGAGGAGCCCAGACCGGGACACAGCATTCCAGATGCCTCACTAGGCCCGAGGAGAGGGGCAGGATCAGCCCTAGAAGAGCTGACTATGTTGGTCCTAACGCACCCAAGGACAACACCGTGCACATGGCATGCTCCTGGCTCCTGGCCAGCTCGCTGTCTCCCAGGACTCCCAGCTCTTCTCCACAGAGATGCTCTCCAGCAGGCCATCCCCAGCAGGCCATCCCCAGCCTGCGCTGCTGCCCAGGCTTACTCTTCCCCTGGTACCCTCACCCCCTCCCCTCGCATGCTTACCAAGGTGCAGGGTGAGGTTGACGGCGGTGGGGTGTTGCACGCCGGCCAGCATGGTGCGACTCTGCCACCAGGTCGCGTCGGCCGGACTGTTGTAGTCGGTGAGGAACGCGGCGCCATGGCTCAGGTGCGGCTGGGCGGCGTCGCAGAGGTGGCAGGACTGGGTGACGCCGGTGACGCCAGTCTGCACGCAGTACTCCTCGGCCGGTGCCCCGCACGTGTGCGTGGCCAGCACCGTCGCGTTGAACGCCGCATTCACGAACTCGGGCATACAGCGCTGCGCCCGCCCGCTCCGCTCCTCTGCGCACTCGTCCATGGCACCGCCGCACCGCGCAGGCACCCACAACCACAGTACCCACAGCCACAGCGCCCAGTGCTCATCGCCGCCCACCATGGCGGGGCTGCGAGAGCCAGCGGGGGCACTGAGGGGGTTTGCTCACTCGCCGGATGCCACCGCTCCGCGCCGGCCGCGGGCTCAGACGGGCGAGGCCCAGCGAGGCGTGGCAGCCGCGGAGCAGGCCGGGAGTGGAGTCCCGTGGCGTAGCAGGGCTGGAGCTACACCCGCCTGGCGGAATGTGCCGGCTTAAAGCGGCGATGGCGGTTATGGCCCCGCTCCTATCGGATGGGGAGGTTTCTTGCCCTGACCATCACGGCTGCGCGACAGTCACCACCCGAGTGACCACGGCAGAGCGCCGGGCCTATCAGCGCCTTCTACCGGCACACCCGGCAAAGGTGCGCCTATTACACAATCACTGAATCATTCAGGTTGGAAAAGACCTCTAGGATCATCGAGGGCAACCTTTCACCCATCGCTGCTTCGTCAACCAGACCAGAGCCCTGAATGCCACGTTCAGTCACTCCTTGGACACTTCCAGAGGTGGGGACACCAACACCTCCCTGGGCAGCCCCTTCCACTGTCTGAGCACCCTTTCTATGGAGAAATTCTTCCTGGTGTTCAACCTCCCCCTGCTCAGTTTAGGACTATGTCCTCTTGTTCTGTCACTTGTTTATTGGGATAAGACGCCGACTCCCTCTGACTGCACCCTCCTGTGTCAGGGAGTTGCGCAGAGGCAGAATGTCCCCCCTGAGCTTCCTTTTCTCCAGGGCGAGCCCCTTTCCCAGCTCCCTTCTGCTGCTCCTGGTGCTCCAGATCGTTCCCCAGCTCCATTCCCATCTTTGGACACACTCCAGCCCCTCAATGCCCTTCCTGAATTGAGGGGCCCAAAAACGGACACAGCACTCAAGGTACCTCAGCAATGCTGGGTATAGGGGAGGAATCACTTCCCTGGTTCTGCTGGTCACACAATTTCTGATTCCAGGTGTCACCAGCCTTCTTGCCCACCTAGGCACACATTGGCTCATGTTCAGCCAGCTGTCGACCATCATCACCACCAGGCCCTTTTTTAATTTAAATGCTTTTCATAGGGGAAAAAAAAGTTTCTAGAGAAATGTGAAAAAATTGTTTTGTGAGCTCTCAGCTAGTCTACGCCAAACCTGGGTGGTTTGTGCCATCCAAGGACATGATCCTAAGCAGGTCTGAGAGGACTTGCCTCAGCTACTGTAATTTTTAATGAACTTTTGGTTATTTCCCTACCATAACCCAGATCTCTGTTGCTTAGAGTCATCAGTGCTGTCAGACCTGGCCACAGACTGCATTATGGCTTTTAGCTATCCTAATATCTCCCAGCAACTTTTCAGTTTGAGGAATTGTGTAAAGATTGTGTAAAATCCCGAAATCCTGCAAAGCCATAATGTCTCTGCCCATTGCAGGAAGTTAGACTTGATGACCCTTAAAAGGTCCCTTCCAACCCAAGCCATTCTATGAATCTATAAAACTGCTTTTACAGGAGAAAGTGCCTCCAGAAGCCTTCTCAGTAAACAGGAAACTAGACCTTGAGAAAAAAATTGATAGGAGGTCAAGGAAAGGATTTGTAAACTTGCTTATATCCCAGGAAAGCCTGAATGCAGCCTGTGGCTGAAAGAGCTGAAAGAATACAATCTGTTCTGGGAAAAAATGCTTGTTGTTTTAAAGTAAACACATGTATCCTACAGAAGTCCTTGTGTTAAGAGCCTGAGCTGGACTATTCACAAGGTCTGCATAGCACATACTGGTCAGCAAGCCTAGAAATTATCCTGCTGCTGGGAGATGTTGTTTTTACATATATGGCTGTTATTACACATCAGTGTGGATTCCTCTTTTTGCCTCACCAGAGAATGTTAAGCTAGCCATGGTGAGAATGTCCATGCTGAGGGTTCCCCTGGCACTTCCAGCACCAGCAGAAGGGATGCAGTGGAACACAGTCACTGCTGCCACAGTCACTTTTGTTCAAATTGAGATGACACATCCCCAATGCAAAGTTGTATTTCTGCTGCTTCCCTCACCTTTCCTCCTTTTCTGAAAACAAAATGTCTGTTGTGAAAGCAGTTCTGAGCTGATGCCATTAGGGCAGAAGCTCTGAAAACGTTTTCAGATGGAACTCCTCAGGTTCAGCAACAGCCTGGCTGGTGCCTGCAGCTGGGAGTGGACATAGCAGGACAGGCAACAAGGAAGGCATGTGGAACAGGTCAATGTGAAGAATGGAAGGATTAGGATAGATGTGAGAAGGGGGCAGGGACTCCAAGCTGGATCTAAGGATGTTGCCATAAATCCCTATCAGTGACGCGATGAGATCATCTGTCCATATGCGGAAGGTTCCCATAGATAATGGAAAAAATTCAGCTTCACACAACATGCTTGGGCCAAAAGATAGTCAGTGTTAGTACCTAAACCAAGTAATTTACTTGAGTTTTTCAACTATTCCGTTTCCAACATTTTAAAGTATCTATATGGAACCATGCTCCACAGTTTATTTAAAGTCCTCCTTGACGTTTTCATGGTACTGATTGTAATAAATCCCGAAAAAGAGGTATTTGCTGATATTTACTATTTGCCATTAAAATCCAGTTCATACTCTTAATTCAATTACACCTTAAAATACATATTTCAAACACTCTAACAGATCAAGTGATACAGTTATATTTCATTCAGTAAACCCACACTCATATAACTGAAACCAGAATTAAATCTCATTTCCCCGTGAAGACATGATTTGTGCTTTTCTTTTCCTTTTTTACCTACTGAAATAATCTATCAAAGCATTGCAACATATTCCCCTTAAACCCATTTTCTTCCCAACACAGAAAAAAAGCATCCTTGTGTAAAATAATTGCACCTTAAAAGCACAGAACCTAGAGTACTTCTGTAACTTTGCAATGCTTACAAGGTGAATAATATTAAAAATACCTTGGTAAATAAGTTGTTACAGGTTGCAATACCCCTGATGCAGAGTCATCCTCTGTGGCAAGAGTGACCTGGAAGGAAGGCCAGGCTACTTGATAGGATGAACACCTACAGTTAACCAGCTGTAAAATAAGAATATTTGTGGATAAAAAAGAGAGAGCATTAAAAAGAAGTGTTTTCTTTCCTTTTGATAAAAAAAAATTGCAACAATGTCGTGTCTGCCCACAAGCAAGTTGAAATTATTAATTAGAAGCACTGTTGGCCTCTGTCCTTCTACAGCAACTCAAAACAAGCACTAGCACACCTATGCACCAAGATATTTGACCAATTTGGGGCTTAGGAGGTCCAGAATGTTTTTCACAAGTGTTATATATGACAATATAATAACGACTCTTGCATTTATAGATTAACTTTTCATATCACAAGTGTTTTGATATAGTATAATTTAGACTCTTAACTGCTTTTGTATAGTATAATCTGTCAGTTTATGTACACACTGTATAGTTTATATGTATGATAGTATAATAAATCTATTGTGTCATAGGCATTAGCAAACTGTTAAAAATAGAGTTACTAGCTTAAAGAATGGTGCAAAACCAATAATTTTCCTTATATCTGTGGACTGACATCTCCAAGGGACAAAAATGATGGAAACCAGAGCATAAGTATCCAAAGTGTGAGATAACAGGATGGAAACACAGAAAGACCTAATCTATAGAATATCCTGCCGGCAGGTCAAAGGTTAAAAACTGAATGAGAAGAGAACCTGGAATATCAAGAGTTCCCAATGAAGTTTCAATTAAAAAAACCCTCATGAATAATCATGAGCCTCAGAGACATACAGTATAAAGCATAAACATATGGTGTGCTCTCTGGTTAATTGGCCAGAGACACCTCAGTGCTGGATATTTTTTTCGTCCCTTATTTTATCCCTTATTAAACTTTTTAAAAATTCTAAAGTGTGAACCTTGTTTTTCACACAAGAGTCAAGGGAGAGTACTTATTTTAATTTTCAGTATTCCCATGCTGATTCAGCATTTATTCAAGGACAATATGTGTGTGTATAGGAAAGGAAAACTCAGAAATTTCAGACTGTGATAGCAGACCTTGGTTGCTCCCCCTGTGTCAATTATTAAAACAGGTAAAAGTAACGCCCACGCAGAAAAGAACCCTGAATTTTTAAATAAAAGTAAATAGATAGTTTTAGGATCCTCAAATTAAAACTGTTGTACACCCCAACATTTCATTACCAGTACATAGATGTCAGTTTACACTAAAAACTGAAGGACAGAAAAACCCTGTGCTCACCATCAGCCTCACTGAGTTATCAGCCAGCGGAGGAGCCACCCAAGCAAGCTTAGGAAACGTCACTTATAATCTGGCTGGTTTGGGCAATATAAGAAGTTTCCAGCAGCTTCCTGCCCTGCTCTCTGTCATGCAGGAGGCTTCGCAATGGCTCCACCACTTTTCTTGGCAGACACAATCAAAACAATGGTAATCACAGCAGACATCCACCCCTGACCATCATCAGCCAAAAGACTTAAAAATCAAGTGAGTCAGCAGATTCACCAAAGAGTTGGTGAGTATAAGTCAAAATTCGGAAAGGCTGGGTGAGAAAATTTAGTTGCTTTTGGAGGTGGATGCAAAAAGAAATCCCTCTGCAGTCTCCAGTAGTGCACCGGGGACTTACACAGCAGAGGATTGATGTCAAAATGTATGAGATACACAATTTTGCATTAAAATGCAGCTTAAAGCCAACCTGCTTAGGAGAAACTCTTCCACAATCAAGGACAGGTGAGTAAGTCAGATAACCATACTAGTTACTTAATATTCATATCTCCTTGTGATTTTATGGAAGCAGAAATTTACTGTAATCTTATTAATAGAACTGAAAAACAGAACTATTAGCCATGAAAGCAGAAGGTGTTTCATTAAGTGTTTTATTTAGGTTTAACTTCCTTCATCACTCTTTTGCAGAATGTTCTAAATAATCTTGTACAGCAACTCTGGGTAGTTGCTCTAAAGGTAAATAAAAGTATGTATCTCTGAATCTGTTCATGTGAAGTAATTTGTGAGAGTTAGGGATACAGGGAATATTTCTTTGTCTGTCTTGAAAAGTTCTGATTTTCAGGGAAACACTGTTTTTGACCTCTGTCTATGGAGAAAATGTTTAAGGCTTTGGGATGGAGTGCAAACAACAAGTTTGTGAATTAGAAAGTAGTATGGTTGGTAGTATGTTATTTGGTCTGAAAATGTATATTTTAGGTTTTATATATTTACATTTTAAAACTTTGGAGGCTTTCACTAGTGTATTTTCCAAAAGTGCATATCCTGTATCATTCCTAATTCAAAACTTATGATAAGAAAATAATAAACAACCTCTAAAAACTGAAAAAGCAAAGCCCATCTACTTCATTTATGGCTCACACAAATCATCAAAAGTTATAAAACTATAACAGGCATCAAGTGGAAAAAAAACCAAACACAGTAAGCTGCTTCTTTACAAATTTCTGTAAACTCTGGAGAAATTAAAGATATAAGTGGATTATTTTCTGTCTTTTCTCAAGTGGATCTGGGATGTAGCCTCCTTTTCTCTTCTTAATACTGGTAATGTTGGGGGGAAAAAAGTGCTGAAACAAAAATAAAACATGAAAAGCCTGTGCAGCTTGCCATCTTCCTATTGTGTTTAAACACAGCCCATCCTTTTAACCTTTTCATGTATATGAATGGAATTGGTAATCTTTTATTCCTAGCAGATAAGATTTATATTTTTTATCTTTACTCCCTGCTTTTATTCTGCGATGTACCCTTGTGCAGAATTTAATCGAACACATCTTACAGTCTATGTCAGACCATAGCGGTAACATCAAGACCCAAGCCAATGTAAACTACACTCCCATCCCCTCTCCAAGCTCTCCCCTCACCTGTCCCATACCTTTCCCATGGAAAAAGAGACATGGATAGGTGCAATCAGCCTTGAAACACCCAATGGATCTCTTGGAGATGTTCCTCAGCATTTCTTTTCCCTTCCCTTCACATTCCCATTCTCAGAAAGCACACCAGCACTGCATGGATTAAAGTGGACTAGGGAAATTGATTAGATTTATTTCTGTATGATATTAAATTTATAGCATAGAAACACTAAATTCTCTGAGAATTTAGCCACCATCATCCTTGCCACCACAGGGTCCACTGATGGATTCTCTGCCACCAAAAAATTCCATCCATTTTTAGGTTTCCAACATGCCAATGAAGTTTGCTTTGTAAAGAGCAGGACTCGTTTACCATAATCTATTTGGATAATGCCTGAGTCATTAACGAAGTCACCAACTTGCTTGGCTACACAAATCCTTCGAATGCATGAGCTTGGCCTGTTTACTCTTCACCAAAGTGTTCTCAGTGAAGCTATCTTCCAAGCCTGATAAAATGCATCCCAGAAAGTGTGTGTTGGAGGTGGTCATGGGAATCTCACCATGTAGGGTGCATGACGACAATGAAGTTGTTTAACAACCTCCCGGCTTTCCAGCAGAATTCCCAAGATTGTTTCAACAGAAAGCTAGCTAACTTCTGCTGAGTAACAATAGAGATGAAATTTTCATCCTAGTCAGTTCTTTCTAATTTATGGTCACAGCCTGTCTTTTCATGGCATCGTCTGCCAATCAGTCTTGCCATGACTATAATTTCATCAGCAGTGAATTGTGATGTTCTGTAATTTGTAAAACCCTTTGTTTCTTCGTACATGATGGCTCCAGAGAGCAACCTTGTTTAAAATGTCTCCCTTACTACAAGAGCTCACTTTTATCAATCTCTTGTTAACTTTAAGCCTAGTTTCATGAACTTTACTTTGCTTTTCAAAAACAGAAGAAAAAAACAGTCCCTGATCTTTTAGATCTTTCTTTTTCCTGTAAAAACCTGTAATGCCTTGTATAGTTCATGCTCTTAATCCAAGGTCTCTCTTAGCCATTGGACTCATCCAAGGTCAGCTCAACCATCTAATAGAGGAGCTATTCAAGGAGATGTTCAAGGTCAGTCTGGACAAGGCTCTGAATCACTTGATGTAGTGGACAGTGTCCCTGCTCACTGCAGGGGGGTTGGACTAGATGACTTTAAAGTTCTTTTCCACCTCAAACCACCTTCTGCGTCCCTGACAGTTGATTGAGAAAGCAAATCTTTTCAATGACAGACTATCAATGAGCAGAGCTCCTGTTTCTCTTGCTAAATAGTCTGTCTTGACAAGCAGGCTGCAGTTTGGTTTGTTGTTCTGCCAGAAGAGTTAAACCTGCATGACCACCTGGAGGCTGGAAACACTAGATGTAATTTTGGAATCTGGAGATTGTGGGGTGGCCTGCTCAGGGGAAACAATGGCTTTGAGTCCCAGGAAGGGTGGACCCCACCCCTCTGCCTTGGAGGAAGTATCTTCTAAGCTCAGGAATGGTAAAACTCCACCCTTCCCCTATAAATCCCACCACTCTGCCCCTGTTCAGAGTTCTCTGCCTATGGGTTAAGCTGAGTGTATTCCTGTATTGGTGTCACCCCAAATAAATGGATCTTTGGACTTAAACAAGCAGAGACCTATCTCGTTGTGTCTCATGCTGGCCAGCAGACCTCCCTGGACCTGATCTTGCAGCCACAGAATGTAACAGGAGATCACTGATCTGAGCCAGCTGCTTGTCGCTCCCCACATATCTGTCTTGGGTTGCAATGCAAGATGTAATGAAAAGTATGTATTCTATTACTATCTATTGAAACCAGGTGGGGCAGTTTTCTTTGCCTCTTTCATGACTTGTCCCTCATAACTGGGGGATATCTTCTGATAAAGAGCCAGCTGTTAAAACCAAGTGTCGCAGGGTTCTTTACCTCTTCTATGGCCCATCCTCCCTCCAGGGGGATATCTTCTGTTAATGGGCCATTAAGTCTCACTGCATGACTGATAAAATTACATCATCCCATTGTGAGATGCACTACCCAGGGGGAGGAGCCAAGCATTTCTACCTGTATATCTTTGGAGACTTGAACACACAGGCAGTCTTTCTCTGCTGGATTCCCAGAGGAGAGAGATTGGACTTTCAGAGGGAAACTACACCCTTCTACAGGATCACTGCTTCAACAGAACCACATCTGTCACTCCAGGCGGACTGCAGCCACCATTTAATTGGACTGCTAACGACACCCTTGTTATAGATAACAACATAATATTGGCTTTCACATTTATAGATTAACGTTTTATATCACAAGTATTTTGATATAGTATAGTTTAGAATCACTTTTAACTGCTTTTCTGTAGTATAATCTGTCAGTTTACATATGCACTGTATAGTTTATATGAATGGTAATGCAATAAATACATTGTGTCATAGCCATTAACAAAATGTTAAAAATAGAGACTAAAAATACCTCTATGTAAACAACTTAAAGAATAGTGAAAAAACAGTAATTTTGTGGACTGTAGACTGATGTCTCCAAGTACAAGACTGATGGGAAACAGAGCATAAGTATCCAAAAGTGTACCATAATGGGAATACAGGAAGACTTAATCCATAGAATATCCTGCAGGCAAGTCAGAAGGTAAAAGCCAAAAAAGCAGAGAACCTGGAAGTAGGAATAAAAAAGAGTTCCTGAGGAAGTTGAAATAAAAAACCCCACATGAATATGCATGAACCTCAAAGACATAGAGTATAAAGATAACACCTTTTCAAACCTACGGTGTGCTCTCTGGTTAATTGGCCAGAGACACCACAGCGCTGGATATTTTTCTTTTTTTTGTCCCTTATTAAACTTCTTAAAAATCTAAAGCGAGAACTTTGTTTTTCACACCCTTACCAACAGGGTGTCAGGTTGCAATCTGACTTTGTCAGTGGGTTGTTTTTTGCTGGTTTTCTTTCTTTTTGTACTACTGCATTTTCATTTTAGTTTCCTTAGTAAAGAGCCGTTATTCGTGTTCCCATATCTTTGCCTGAGAGCATCTTGATTTCAAGATTATAATAATTTGGAAAGGTGGTTTACAATATTAAGGAAGGTTTCTGCCTTCCTTAAGCAGACAACTGCTCTTTTTAAACCAAGATACCTAATTAGTATGGAAGAGCTCCTAAAACAAACTCTTAAAAAAGATGATATGATACAGATCTTTCTCTACAATCTGGCTGTTGTAACAAAACTCACAGGAACCTTCTGTGCACCTCTGCTTCTACTGAAAGTGGTTGAGTGGAAGTTACTAGGAGGCTGAGTGGCACCAAGACCATGTGACATTTACTTTCTGGAAAGAAAACCAAACAACAAACAACAGCACCCCACCCCCCTCTAAAATTAGCTAAATATTGCAGTCAGGTTTTTTTCTTATGACCTCTTTACAAAAAAGAGCCTCTTGAACCATTTGGCAGCACATGATCAAGAATAAACCCAAAGTCTCTACCTTCTCTCCAAAAACAAAGAAGGGTGATGGATACTTGATGTCCTGGCTGCTGAAAGAGCAGTTGACAGATGATTTGTGGATGAGACCATTGTGCCCCTCAGCGGTAAGAATCTTCCTCTTCTCCTTGTGGTAGCAGACGTTGGGGTAGACCCCAAAAGCCAACAGGGAGATTACAACATCCAGGTTATTATCAGGGCCAGTGTTGTTAAACGGTTGAGTCAACAAACATTCTGTTGGCAGAGAACAGAAGAGTGGCTCAAATCCACAAGACATGTAGGAGAACACAACACAGCTGTTTAGGATCCTGGATCAATATCTTTTCTGATTGAATCAACTGCTAGATTTGATCTCCAATGACTTCTGCGCTCAGAGCATTTAAGTTCTACATTCAACTTTTAATTTCTTAATGGAGAATGAAAAGCTGAAAAGTATTACTACAAAGAGGTATTTTTCTCTCCCAGACTTCAAAAACAAGGAGAGATGGGTTTGTCCAGAATGTGCTGTACCACAGTGTGTTTACTGCATTTGTTTTGGAGACCGATCTTTTGAGAAAGAGTAAAATGGATGTTTTTATTAGTTCATTTGTTACAAATCTCCCCCAGTCTCTGGTGGCCTGTTTTCAAGTCATCTTGCTCAGAAAGAAAGTAACAGATAAATGCAGCAGTGATCCAAACAGCATGAGGAGAAAAAAAAATTTAAGGAATTTAAAGAGAAAAAAAAAAGGAGGAGAGATAAACATTTGCTTAATCCAGGCAGCCATGCCATTTCACTAAGCTCTTCAGCAGCATTAGGCAAATTCAGAACCTGGTCAAGTTTAAGATTTTTTTCTCTAGCAAATGGAATAATTTGGCACACTGCTGCACATCCCTCCTGCAGCACAAACCCAGTAAGTCACAGAACAGAACACTGCTCAGATCACACAGACTCCCCACTAAGGACTATGGAAAGAAGGAGGAAAGCACAGCACAGCACATTTTGAAGAAGCAACAAGTGAAGGAGAAAGAAAGTCAGGGAGGTAACACTCTAAGGACACCTGTCTAATAGATCTTTAAACCTACAGCTCTAACTCCAGCCTCCAAAATCTCTGTGTTGTACCACAGCCAACACAACTTTAGGAGAGAATGCTAAAATTCCACCTGAACACAGCTGTAGAAATGGAGTAGTGTTATGGCAAATCCACTGTGCTCCCCCTGTACTTGGGTGCTCAACATAAGATTATCCTGGTTATTTATTTACCACCTCAGAATGAAAAATGCAATCATTAAATTACTGACACCTTCAGGAAATCCAGAACTAATAAGTATGTCTTTTAGCTGGACTTTTGCTTCCCAAGTCATTCTAAGAGTGGCCATGCTGGGTCTTTTGTGTTCACAAAATTTTCTCTCTTTTTCTTCACCACCCATTCTGAAAAACAAAAAAATTAGAAGCCTGACCAAGGAAAGGAAAAAGCTCATCCTGTGTTACTGTAATTTCCCATCACCTTCTGTGCCAGAAAACGTACCTTGCATCATCCCAGGCTTGGAAGATGGAGAGCAAGACTACATGATCTGAATACCTGGCCCCAGCAAAATTCCTATGGATATAACCCAGGCGTTTGCCTTCATTGATAAAAGGTTCAGGGAAACAGGTAGCTGCAGAGATGGTACATACAGCATCTCCCACACTGAAAGGAACCACAGAAGGGATCAGGATCATTCAGTTAGTGCTGCCAGCACCTGCTGCAGGGTGCAGATACCAGGGAAAACTCAAAGACCTTAGGTATTTGGCCTTTATATGCTAGAGGGCTTCACTGAAACACTTCCCAGGAAGTGGATGTAAAATTAGCTCTATCTGCCCTCCCCTCCATCCATACACCACCTTCTTCTGGTGAAGATGTTCCTACAGTAACCACAGGACCCTACAGCCATCACAGTGACAAAGAACAAATCTACTTAAGCAAAATGTGGAGATTGATTTTTCTCCTTATCTCATTGTTAAATTCCATATCTTCCCCATCTCTTCCTGTTATATCTACATGTTTCAAGTCCCACTCTTGATTCAGAAATATTCAGCCTCCACTGGTGTCTTGCTGTTAACTGAATTTCATGACTGCTTTATTGCCTACACTGGAAGTTATTTCTTCTCTAGTCCCATAAAGATTCAGTCACCTCACCCCAACTGCAGCACTTACTGCTTATCTGGATATAATGATTTTCTCTCTTGCACATGTCACGAGGCTCAGGAAATCAGAGAAACAAGAATATGACCACTGAGACCACTCAGCTTACTAAAAAATGCAGCCCATGATCATCATCTTACCCAGACGAGGTTCAACGGGAAGTTTAGCCAGGATTCTTCCAAGAACTGTCAACTCACCATTGGAATCCAGGGCATCAAGCTCTGAAACAAGATCCCTTGTTAGCAAAGAGAGTTAGCTCGCCCCAGAAATCTTTAGATAAGAAATTCAGACTTTAGTAGTTGTGTTTAAACTGAACTCTAGTCATATTTAGTTTAATGTGGGTTACACTGCTGCCAACCTGATTTTCAAAACTGGGTCAGACAAGTTTTACTTTAGCTTTACAGAATTTTTACTACCTCCTTTGCAATTAGAATAATCACAATGTAATTCACATACATAATTTTCCATTCCTTTTTAGTTTGCTTCTGTACAAACCCCTATTACACTATTAAACCTCTATTATCTAATGAATCTAACCTAATTTCTGCCTCAGGAAAATCAAAGCAGCCCAGACACAACCAGCTGTGGAGTCTTCATTGCCATTGCCAAATCATACAACCCTCTTCATCAAAAAGAGAACACCACAAATGCTCTCTTCCTTGACGCTTCACCTACCTTTCCTTCCTCCCATTACCTAAAAATTATTAGCTGTATTCATCCTCAGAGCTACCAAAGGTTTTTTCACATTAAAAAAAAAAATTAAAAAAGCTTTGTAGCTTCAGCAATTAAATGGGAAAGGAAATTAAGGATTCCTTGGCCACCATCAAATCAATTTTTTCTGGTATCTATTGAACCCAAAAGCCTATGGAATACTTTGAAGAATAACAACATGTTTCACTTTCCTAAGAACATACTAGCAGTGTATCTGCAATGAAAAATCACAGTTCATCCAGGAAAGGAAGACACCTGCAGAAACAGCTATTTGGTGTTAGAACCGAAAACGTTTCCTTTTCTTTTGGCTGTACAGTTATCAGCTGCACAGTATGAAAAGTACTAATAACTTTCAGAGCAGAAAGTCATTAAACCTGACTACATATCCCCAGCTATATTTTTTTGTTCTGGCCTGTATTACAAGCAATGTAGGCTCAGCACCCAATTTTTCCATAAAATCAACAATCAATAGATATTTCTGTTGTTAAAAATTGTAGGAAGTGCTTATTTAGTTACATTTACAAAGTGTGCTGAGACTTGAGGTCACTTTTATGCTTTACATCTAAAGCACAAATTTAGATTTTTTTCCCTGCTCTGTTTTATTAATATTCTAGTTAGTTCCTTGAAGAGAGTGGGGAGACAACCCACACCTCAGTTTCTTCTGAAAAACAGTAACCAGACTGAGAAACATACTGTCATCTGTATAATTCCATTCGGCTATTAAATAGATAAATTTAAATACATGAGGTTTAATGCTGCAGATGTAACAAAATATGAGCTACACAAATAATCCCTAAGCTATGAGATAGAAGAAATGTTCAGAAGCTATGCCTGCAACAAGCATAATTTAAATTCCTAACTAACTTTTTATGTCACTCACTTAAGTGAAGGAAATGGCCTTGCCTGAGAGACATAAATTGAGATTAAGTGACTTGAAGACAGGTTTTAAATGAGAATTCACAACTTTCTGCACCAATACACATCTTTTAGATGTTCCAAATGACTGGAAGATTCAATAACAAAGTAATACTGTAAGTCCTGCAAGTGAGACTTTCTTGAAAGGCTGTAATAAGAAAATTCTCTTGTCTTTCTAAAAATGTAATTCTCATAGAACACAAGTTTATATAATGCAAAAAAGCCTGACCCCACACTGAAACAGGAGAATCCAGTAGCAGCAGCATGCCATTGTTTCCAGCCGCAAAACATTCTTATATTTCACCAGAAATAATACAATGTCTTAACATCTGAATGATTTGCAAAGACTGTTCCTGAGAGGGATAAAATAATAAAAACCATCAATTCTTTATGCACAATCTGTTATGAACCACTTTCATTTGGGAGAAGCACATGCAAATTCTCGAGTAGAATGGCTAAAAGTCAAAAAAGAGTAATATCCAGCTTGTCTGAACTGAAACTCTAAGAACTCTTTTGGAAAGATTCTGCCATACTGCTTTTTCAAAAGAAGCTTCTATTGCCAAAAAAGTTAATTATAATAAATATATATAATAATATATAGATAATAAAAATATAAATAAAATGTCCTTAAAGCACGTTGCTACATAAGAAAATTTAAGATTTACTTAAAACGCACAAAGGCAACAACAGCCACAGAACAATTGCCACAAGCAACTGAGCTCTCTTTTCACAGAAACTGACACCCCAGCAGCTGATTAGAGGACAGAGATCAGCCTAAAAGCTGCATATCCAGAATTTCTCAGCAATGTCTCCCATCACTCAGATCTGTGCACAGAGGCTCCTCACCCCCATATCAATATTTAGGGATGTTGTTGCTCCTGGCAAACACTATGGCTTTACAGAGCATGGTAAGTAAGTGAGAACAACCACTGTCACTAAAAATATTTTGAACCCTTCATACACAGACGGTGACTAAAACTGCCAAACCTGTTGTGATCAGGCCCCATTTCAATGTATTTATATTCTTCCTGTATCTTCTCCTTCTGGAAAAACTGGTTGAGACGTGCCTTGGCATCTTCCAAGGTTCAACCCCCTGAAGATCTGCATTTAAGTCCACTTCTGACTCTGAGGTCTAATATAGAAAAAAAAGAGGATCATTTACCAGTTTAAATATTAAGTAATTCACCATTTTATATGTTTATTTATTTATTTATTTTTATATAGCTGTATGCTATAAAATAACTAAGACCACAAAAAATGCTAAAAAGTCCTCAGTAATCCTTTCTTTTCAGAATAAAATGTCTCTACAAAGTCCTGGATGTTCAAACAATCCAAAGTGATTTATTTGTTCTAGCTTAAACAAATTACTTTATTAAAAGTCAACTAATAAATCTGCAGCTTTAAATCTGCTGCTTTAACAGCAAAATATCAAAAGAAAACTACAAGCTTGATTATAAATGCAAATAAAAATAGAAAGGGGATGAAAGATACCTATTTAAGAACTAGAGTAGAATTCCTGTGCATGGCTTACCTCCTGCACTTCTTGCTCCTCTTTCCTGGAATAATAATCTTGCAAGTTTGCACCCCAATCCCATTCAGCTCCATGACTGCCACAGCTTCCAGGTGCTGCACCTGGTCCGTTGCCTCCCACACAAAAAAAAAACCACCTTAAAAAATGAAATAACTTCCCAAATTATTTTCTCTAGCAATGGAGAGGCACTTGACAGGCCGTGACCAATCTCTCAGATCTCATGCAGTCATCTACATTTCTGCCTCAAAACTATGACTGCAGAGTGATGCAATTTGGGAGGAAAATCACTGCCAAAATACATTCAAATACACAGAAATTACAGTTTTCAGTCTTACCTACTTCACTTTTTAAAAGGAAATGTGGAGGAAGTGGTCCCCTCCCAGATGAACTGGAACCAATGACTTCTCTAGCTGCCTCCTCTCCTCCTGTGGGGATATCACCTGCAGCTGGCTAGGGAAGGGATGAAGGAAAATCTCAGCACATCAGTGCAGAATAATTAATTTTACTATTTAGCTAGAAATTGTTTAGGAAGTTTATAGACCTCAGATCACATTATGCAACAGTTATCCGCAGTAAATATGCAATAGTTACCATCGAGTAGCAAGCCAAATAGTAAAAGAGCTGTGAATTTTAACACTGAACTGCCATGAACACAGCAAAATCAAAATACTTGTCTGTTCCCATTGGGTTTCATCTAGGCTGACAAGGTAGGGAGGCTGCTTCTACTGAGAAAACAAATATATCCTCAATGGAGCACTAAAATAAGATTCTTCCCTCTCACTAAGTAACACATAATTTCATGCTTGTTACCATCCTCTTCCTTTAAGTGACTTTAAGTCACTGCTGAGTATTCACAAAACATCATAAAAAGCAGTGATCCTATTACACACCTAAAGCAATTATGGTTTAGAAATGCTAGAATGTCTGGTATGATATATCTGTAATAACTACTTTTGGATTTGTTTTTGGTATTTTTTAAAGCACACAGGATTAAATATATTATATATATTAGAATATGGCTCTAAAACTTCACAGTGTCAGGTGTGAGTACTCAGCACTTTTAAAAGCAGGCTGTACCTCATATGGACTCTGAATTCCTTCCAGCCTCTTCAGCTTTGCAGCCCAACCAGTAGCTGTATTTACCAGATCATACTACAACATTCAGTTGGAATTGACAATCTGAAAAGTTTTTTCCAACGTAAATGATTCCATGATGTTCTGTATATGTGCCAGCCTTCCAGCAGTGCAAGAAGTC
The DNA here is from genome assembly GCA_013399455.1 of Anthoscopus minutus. Taxonomy (NCBI): domain Eukaryota; kingdom Metazoa; phylum Chordata; class Aves; order Passeriformes; family Paridae; genus Anthoscopus; species Anthoscopus minutus. Next base: position 73,496 of record VWYI01036707.1, on the reverse strand, counting down.
CCTCACATTCATTACTGCACAGGGGTAGCATACTGAACTCCAGGGATGAAACACAACCAGGAACACAGCAGCAGAACAACAGAGTAGTCTTTGGTAAGGAGAAAGAACAGCTTACTCCAAAAGCAGGAATTTCATCCTTCTTAATTTCGTTCACCCACACTAAGTAGTTCATGAAGTCTCGGGCAGCATTGCTCTGAGCATCCTTCTTATTGGTAGAGTTTGCCCATGCCAATATGGTTGAGGCCTTCTACTCGGACCTGCAAGGAACAACACCCAGCTCTGGCACATGCAGATGAAGGGGGCTTGGAGACCAGCAATACCAACTAGAACACCAAATCCTGGCTGCTGATAAGTACAGGAAAAATAATACTACTAAGTATTGTTACATATCATTATATATAGCTATATATTTCTGTAGGTTTTGAAAAGCAAACCCCCACATTCTGAGAATATCTCAGAGCACAAGGGCTTCCCAAAACCCTGTGGAAGAAAAAAAATCAATGTAGGAAAGGACCCTGGCAACACACAGCAGCAAACTGCACAAGATCAGTTTCCTCAACCTAAATCCCAAACCCTTGGACAACAAGGGCAGGAGCGACCTTGTGTCCACTGAGCCGTAGCTCCATGTTATTTCAACTACACAGATGTGATTTATTTCTGATTTTTTTTTTTTTTACTTTAGAACAGCAATACCCTGGACAATGGTACCTCCAACTACATAGTAACCATACAGGACTCACAGCCATCCTATCGGGCTGCAAAAGTCAGCAAGAGAGATGTTTCAGTGAGATTGAATCTTTCACCTGTTAAGCTTCCAGGGATAATCATGGAGCATCAACATATCAAAACCAGTACAGTACTTATATATTGTATAATACAAAATATGTATGTATAGTGTGACTTTTTACAAATAGCATGGAGTGACAGAACAAGGCAGAACAGCTTCATACTGACAGATGGCAGGGTTAGATGGGATGTTGGAAAAAAATTGCTCCCTGTGAGTTTGGTGAGGCCCTGGCACAGGCTGCCCAGAGAAGCTCTGGCTGCCCCATCCCTGGAAGTGTTCAAGGTCAGGTTGGATGGGGCTTGGAGCAACCTGGAAGAGTAGAAGGTATCTGTCCATGGCAGGGGATGGGACTGGATGGGCTTTAAGGTCCCTTCCAACCCAAACCATTCCATGATTCTATGAATATATCTATTTATACAACCTTTCCATCTGAGTTTGCGTAACCAGTTATAATACCTCAAAAATTGCTTTAATGCCACTCTGTTTCTTACTGACAGAAGACAAACAGGGGAGGAAAGGGTAAAATGACAAATTTAAGGTGTTTAGTGCAAATCCACGGCATCACTTATGAACTCATCTGTTCTACATACTTAGTGCCAGCTACCTCTCAGAGCCAATCTGAATTCACAGCTCCCACATCCCCAATATCTAGAGCAGCAACCATTCCAACAAGAATTCTTTAATACATTTCATCTCAAGCTCAAGAGCAGACCAAAAGCTCTTGGCAAAGGTGACATACAGTACCCCTCACCAACTATTTTAACTGCAAGAAGGGTCGTATACCGTGCAGAGACACACATCACCCTTAAGTAAACCAATCTGTTTTCCCTGTAAGAACATAATTTGGGCTTCTTCCCCCCTTCCACTCATTTCACACTGTGCACACGCAGCCAGGACATTGACTCAAAGCGGCCCAGCCCTCCCTGAGCCCTCGGCTTCCAGTGATTCCCACCGGGCCGAGCAGGGCCCAGAGCCCGGACAGGACCCCAGACCGCGGTGCTGACCCCAGGTTCCTTCTGGCAGAGCCCAAACCCCGGAAGCACCCCCGGCAGGGCTTCCTCTGACAGAGCCGCCAGACCAGCTCCCAGACCCCCGGCACTGATCCTATCTTCCCTGAGGCAGAGCCCCGAGTGCGGCCCGGCAGGGTCCTCGTCAGCACCTCAAGACCCCTGACAAAGCCCAGACCCCGTCACGAACGTCAGGTCCTCGGCAGGGCCCCACATTCCCTTTGACAGGGTCCTCAGAAGCTCGGCAGAGTTCCAGATCGCTCCCGGAGGCGAACCCAGACTCGCGGCACGGTCCAAGTTCCCTCTGGACCCCGCCCAGGATCCCGCAGCGGCCTCGAACCCCCCAGCACAATCCCCAGACGCCTGGCAGGGCCCTTGCAGGGCCCCAGACACACTCAGGGCCCTCAGATCCCCGACATAGTCAGGGCAACATGCCTAGAGCTCGGCAGGGTCCGTCCAAGGCCTCGGAGTTCCCCCCGCCCTAAGTCCCCGCACTGCTCGTAGACCCCCACAGGGCGGCCCGCACCTCGCAGAGGAAGGTCTGCCGGCCGCGGCCGCCGGCGGCGCGGATCTCACAGGCCGGCATTACCCTCCTCCTCCTGCCGCACCAGGCGTACAGGTACAGTTCTTCACGTCCCCCATGGCCGGTCCAGGGGCACGGGGCCACAGCCGCCTGCTACAGCCCCCGCCGGGCCCGCAGCAGCACCGCACGGCAGCGGCTGCGCGCCCAGACGGCGGCCGGGAGAGACCCAGGGGCTGCCAAGGGCGCGTTCCCCACTCCCTCCAGCGCTCTTCGACCGGGTCTTCTTGGCTTCCTAATGAATAGTGTGTTTCACAAGCAGTCGAAGTGTTTAAATTTAAACAATCGTTCTTTTTCAGTATTCTCAGTCTTTCTAAGAAGTTTCTTTGGAGATGACTGTTTTACACTGGAATGAATGACATAAAAAAGTTCAGAGGCATAACTGATTTCAGAGCGTTATACAGGAAATGATCCTTTATGGATATTTGGGATCATAATGTTGATGTTACTGATCTGATATTGAAGTTATGATGCAGATAAGAAGAAGGGTCAAAAAGCCTCCAAATAATATCTTGCACTTCCAGCTCACCCTGGAGCAAATAAGCATGGATCTGAAAAGTGATTTCATGTATCATCTGGAGCAGGATCAGGAATTTCAGAGGGTAAGTGTGTTTCCTGTGACCTGTCGTCCTTGTTCTTTATTTTCCAGAAGGGGTTGAATGTAACATAAAGTGTGTAAGGCTGGATTTCTGCACAAATACACACCACGTTTTCAGAAGTGCTGGATGTTCCACTGGGGTGGATGTGGGGGTGAGCTGTGCTGTGCCAGGAAAAAATACAAACTATGACCTGTTCTTTGTCAGTTTTTCCTTTGGGTAAGGGAAAAGTGTGGAAAAGTGAGGCAAAGTACAGATGTGGAGCAGAACAAGCCGATTTTTGGAGATTTTGGAAATGTCCTAGACTTTTTTTCCAGGTCCAAGAAGAGAGAGGGAGGCCTTACCTCTGAAGAATTTTGAAAGTGAAATTCTGGCTGCAATCCATCACAATTCTGTTGTTGTCATCCGTGGTGCCACTGGTTGTGGCAAAAACCATTCAAGTGTCCCAGTATATCCTGGATCTCTCTTCCTTCCTTCCAGGCCCCCTGCAATCATTCTTTTCAGGAGGAGCAGCCAGGGCATGAGACCCCTTGTGTTTCAGCCACAGGGACTATCAGCCAGCAAGCAGTTCAGCCCAAGACACAAAAAAATGCACCTTTCAATCTGGCAGCAGGTAACTTGCTCTGGTGAGACCCCACCTGCAGAGCTGCCTCCAGCTGCCTTCAGCATCAGGACATGGAGCTGTTGGAATGAATCGCCCCAAACCGGGCCAAAAGACACTTCTGAGACAAAGTCCAAGAAGTGGGTATTTGCTTTATTCAGCGAGCTGAGATCACTCCTCCTAACAGCACACCCAGGCACACAGCAAATTACAATACACGGTTATACTTCATGCATATTCATTGTTTTCCTTAGAAAAGGTGTGGTTATGCAAACTATTTCTTAGAACGCATCATTTTATTAGCAGACACGAAGCACAGGCGCAGTGCGCCCTAGTGGTTGGACTGAGGAAGGCTCCGCATTTTCCTCGGTGGTACTTTGATGAAGGCTGGGCGTCTTCCTCGCCATGCACTTTTCACCTTTCTCCTCTAGGCATGCACAGTCTCTTGTTAGCTGTTTCGGCGATTTCCTCATTGGTTTTAGCAAGCTTTGTCCTTCATTTTATGCAAGGTTTGTTCCATATTTCTTGAGAAGTTTCATCCTGTGTCTTTAGCTTGTGGCTCGGTATTTGCTAGTTTCTATATTGGTTACGATGTATCTTATTCTTGCCCAAGTATGCCTAGGCACAGTGTTTTTAAGCCTTTCAGGAGTGAGTCTAGAGAAGACCTTGAGGATGCTCTAAAGACTGGAGCCCCTCTGCTCTGGATACAAGGCTGGGAGAGCTGGATGTATTCAGCTTGGAGAAAAGAAGGCTCAGGTGAGACCTTACAGCCTCTTCCCATGCCTAAAGGGGCTCCAAGAGAGCTGGAGAATGGCTTCCCACTGCCAGAGGACAGAGTCAGATGGGGTATTAGGAAACAGTATCTTCCTTGTGAGGGTGGTAAGGCCCTGGCAAAGGTTGCACAGAGAAGTTGTGGCTGTCCCATCCCTGAAGTGTCCAGGATTAGGTTGGTCAGGGCTTGGAGCAACCTCAGATAGTGCAAGCTGTCCTTGCTCATGGCAGGAGATGGAATGGGATGATTTTAAGGTCCCTTCCATCCCAAACCATTCTAGGTTTCTATGATTCTCTGCCTTCCTAATCTGTATGACAGCATTCTGCACTGACACATGGAGGTACATGTGACTTTATTTCTGGCAGGTCAATTGTGACTTTATTTCTGTCCTAAGGAAAAATACTGGAGAAATACCTGCTTATAAGTGATCCAAATCTTGCTGTTACAAAAGGGATTTATTTTTTAAATTTTGCATTAAGGAAATAACATAAACACAGAGATCAGAGAGAAGCAGGATTTTACATGCAAAGACAATGTCCCAGTGACTCTGAAACAGATACCAGCCTGAGCAACCTGATGGTGTCATACTGTTCTTTAAGCCCACAACGTAGTGTCCTCGTGGAGAGGACAAAACACCATCCAGCTGAGAGGGGGTAGAGACAGATCTTCCTCCTTTCTAGCAAAAGTCACCAGCCCTCTCTTCTAACTGGGAAAAGTTTGCTATTTTTTTATTAAACAATCCCAGTCAGTCCTGGAATGTGCACAGCTCCAGGGGAGCAGTGTTAAATGTTAGGCCACGGGTCCCAGCAAAGCCAGCCCTAACAGGTAGGGGCTTGGGCACATTGCCAGTTCCCAGAAAGAAATCCTCCCCATCATGTGGGGGATGTGCTATATGACAGAGAATCCCAGAAAATTAATCTCCAGATTGACACAGAAGTGAACAACATCATACATGTGGCACTGATTTCGGGAATCAAGGTTTGACTACCAAAAATTGCAGAGAAATGTTTTATTGCCAGCTAGGACACATGGGGGATATCTGCTCCAAACCATGCCTCATGGTCAGGACAGATTCCAGGTATAAATACCCATTGATCCCAAAAAGCCACACCTCTCTGCCCGTCCATTCCCATGTTCTCTTGCTTCATATTATAATGAGCTGCCACGTCTCGTGGTGGTCATATTCAATGGTCTTGGGGATGAAGGCTGTATCTCTTCCTCAACTTCTGGGCAGGCACAGTGGAGGTTTGGCTTCACTTCAGGTCAGTCTGTCCTGCTAGACATCATCTGCCTAGGCCTAGCTGGTTTTGGAGCTACAGGTTCATGCTTTGCAGATTTCTAGCAATACCTAAGTCTTGCTCTACTGATTCTTTGTAATAGTCGTTATCTTAATGGTTGTTCCTGGCAACTATATTCCTATGCAATTTGTTATATCCCTGACACCTGTTCTAAAATTCTGAATTTTCAAAACCATATATGACCCCCATCTCAGCACTTGGGGATGTGGCTTAGTGGTAGACCCAGGAGTGTTAGGTTAATGGTTAGACCTGATGATCTCAGAGATCTTTCTCAATCTTAATGATTCCATGACTCTATAATCAGTCACCATTAGGCCACACAATGCTGTCCAGCTTGGCTTTGGCCTTGACGATGAACTCACTGGAGGCATCAACAAGCGGAAGCCGTGGAGGTCCCATGGGAATGCCAGAAACAAAAGTCATTACAGCTTTAGTCTGTGCAACACCAAAACCTGGGCAGACAAAAGCAAAATCAGGACATTTGCAGACCACCTTCCTTAAAGCAGTCTCAATAAAGGTGTCAAAAAAAGCAGCAGTACAGATTTTCTGTGTAATCCAGTGTAATTTCTGTGTAACCAACCAGGCTTCAAGCACTTCTTGGAAGTGAGAACAGGGTAATTGAAAAGAGGTAACTGTGCTTGCAGACAGGAACAACACTGCAGTAAAAAATACTCCTATTTACTACATTTATTCATATGTAAGTGTCCCCCAATGCAGACTCACACAGAGCCGAACCTTGGGAGTAGCGATATCCTGCTCTCCATCCATAGCTCACGATTTCCACAGCTCGTGAATACCTCTGGATATTTAGTATTTGCCTCTTCATCTATAAGGCTCAAAAATAATGCAATTCCTCTGACTTTGAACCCAAGAAATACAACCAGGCTCTAAAGCTTGCCGAGATTCATCTGGACTTACATATGTACAGCAAACCCACAGTAAACAGTTCTCCATTAAATGGCTGAAATAATTTAATGTTAACATTTCCTGCCTGTTTCAGACTCCCTACAACACTCTGTTGGTTTTAATAGCTTTTTATATTTAAACTTGATTTTGTTTCTAAAAATCATTCAGTTTTAAAATGTTTTGGCCTTGTACAGCCTTCAACAAAATCTCTGTTTAATTACAGCAAGGCAGGAGAGAGAAGTAGCAATTAGAGCTATCTACTTGGGCACCAACATTTCAGTAAATTACTGTAGAAATAAAGCTGGAAATGAGCTTTTGGAGACAGAAGGAAAAAAACTAACAAAACAAAAACAACCCACAGAAAGAGTCAGGATAAGAACAAGGGGAAATCACAGAGTCACAGCCTTAAATCTGTGAGATTTCACAGCAGAAGGAAGGAAGGGAGCGTGGACTCTATTCAGGGATGCTTGGTCAGCACCCTTTGTTGAGCTCCCAAGTGCTACTAAGTTGGGAAACAGCAGATGCAACAGTTTTTCACTGCAAAATCTTTCAGGAAGGAAGTTCTAAGAGCACAGTAACATGACAGTTTGAGAAGCAGAAAGTTTGCACTTTTAGACATAATGAGGGAAACAGGTAGTGTTTACTCAGTTTGCTTACCCAGTTTGATGACAAAGCTGAGAAATTCCCCAGTGAGTAACTAGAAGAGACCAAGAGTAATTTATTAATACTCTCAAATTTGAAGGTGTAAAAACATCTTAAGCAACTATATTTATATCTTATATTATTGCTCACTTGCGTGGATGAGATTAGAGTTGAAGGGTAAGTTAAAAGGGTGGTTAAAAGATCTTGGTTAAAAGGTAGTGAGGAATGGTGAAAAAAGTGAAGAGGGATGAATAACAAAAATGGGGGTTGGAGATGAAAAAATTTTTCTTTAATAAAGCTGCCTCAGTATGGATGACAGAACCACATGGAGAACAGCCACAGTAAAGCTCAAAGAGAAAGAAGGTTACTCTCACAAAGGCCCAGGAAGATGCTGTACCTGATACTGCTGTGCCAAGGCAAAGTCTGGCTTTGCAAAGGCTTGCAACATAAGATTAGTTTGTCGGCCCAAATAGTTGTATGTACTGTCAAAAAAAAACCAAACCAAAAATAGAATTGGTAAATGCAAAGAAGGAACTTAAAACCAGTGAAAAAAAAAGAAGCAACCACAGGCTTTTGCTGTTAACATTGTCATTATTATGAGAGAAATTCGTGGAATTTATGTGTGGTGCAAACTACTGTCAAGCATCTGAAGTATGCCAAGCTCCATGGAAAAGAGCTAATTTCTCTTCCCAGTTCTTTCCAAATTGAACTGCTTTGCAAAACTAAAAATAAAAATACATCATCAGGCAGTAAGGAAAGTCAATCACTTTGTTTTCCAGTTGCTTGTTCATTTAACAGATTGTCTGGATGGGAACACAGATATCACACAGTAATTAGTCTAATCAGCCTGATATGAGGGGCAGAGAATAAATTAGAAATAAAACTCAGCACAGCCCTTTTCATCACAGACTGCTTACATGAACTAAAAGTTTTAACGTCTCTGGGATTTGGTTCCTTACCCAGAGCAGATAGAAGTGATTACCTACTTTAAAAGTTGCCATGAGGATAAAAAGTACGTTGAATCCTTTGGGTCAGGTTAAAAACAACAGCAATGATCACCCAAAGGAACATAATCTGAGATCCTGGGTTATATGACTGTCCCATCACTAGGACTGGGGTTAGATTATGTGTCTGTTTGCCTCTGTACATCCCTATCCTGCAAAATCCTCCATTACCTTGACTGAAGGCAGTCAGGGAATACTATGCAGATAGTGAAAGATAAAACAGCACAGTGTTTGTGTGAGGGGAAGGAGATCAAGCCATACTGACCTTCCAACTGCTCCATTTACCCCTACTGCCAGTGCACCCAACAGTTGCTAGTTTGGAGTGGAGGAAGGAAAAAAAAAAAGTAAAAAATTTTACTTCATATAATAAAATCAAGGAAAAGAAAGGGGTAGTGGGAGGGAGCAGCAGAACTGTACTGTGTGTCTAGGGTTACTTCTTCCCCAAGGCTGAAGTAAGAGAGTACCTTAGAAGAAATTACTTTTAAGAGAAGCTTACCTCATCCACCCCATAAAGAAATTCAAATTCCCCGGTTTTGTTCTTGTTTATGCACTGTGCCAGGTCCAAGAGGTCCGTGTCACTGAACTTGACACCCTGGAAGGTGGGGATCTGCGCTTTTATCCCATCCAGCAATTCTTCAACACGAACTATGCAGAATAGCAATCTCATATGAGGGAACACAAGCTTATTCTGGGAGAGTTTCCTCCTTGTCCCCAGGAGAAAGACCTCATATTTTACAAGTTGTTCATTTTCAGCCAAAGCCTAGTAAACTATACAGCTCTAAAACAATGAGTAAGACTCTTTTACCAGATCAGAAAAAGTTTAGGAATGAACCAGCAACAACACATTTAAGACTGAATATAAATCCATGCTTTCAGAAACACCGCATAACCAGCTTTCCAGAGCAAATAACCGAAGATATTTAGTCTGTACTTACTCTTCACACCTGTCAGAGGAGGAATGTGATAATAATAAAATGGCACCTCAGGGGCTTCAGATGCAACCTTCTGTAAGAAAGCAACCAGCTCATCTAGAAGGAAACCATCAAGCATCCCATGTGAGAAGGAGACTATCCAAAGGGAGACACAGTTCAGATTCACAGCACAGGGGCTGTGGGGAGGCCTCAGCTTGTACACCACACACAACAAGTCATACAAAACCCTTCATATATCATAAAATATTATATGTAACATAAAGCAGAGGAAGACCTTAATAAAGGCAAAGACAGTATTTATTTTAAAACAAACCAGTTTCAGTAGCTACCACTCATTCTCTTACAGGTGTAACTCAGGCATGCTGTCACATGTGCCAGATCTGTGTGCCACGTGGTCTCAGCAGGATCACTTGTGTGGAACAGAGGACAAGGAATCAATGTTCACCTCCCTGGGGTATTACTTGGTGAGGATGATGAGCAGGGTTTTGGACAACTTTTTTTGCATTTTTGCATTTTAGGAATCAAGAGTCGTTATAGTTGACATTCTTCCTGAGAATCTTGCTCATTGCATCCTTAATATATTTTAGGCAATTTTCTCAGTGACACAGAAGGTAGAAGAACAGCATAAAAACAGTGCTGAACCCTCACTTCCATCCTACTCTCAGTAAGGTTTCTGCTGACTTTTGTGCTAATCCTCTGTACCAGCCTGATTGCCACTCACTGTGTCCTGGCTATCACTATCAGCCATTCTGGCAAGTTACTCTGGTTTCTTCTGGTGCTTTCATGCGGATATTTCCATTCAGAATTCATTCAGACAACTTTTAATATTTCTTTTACAAACCTCCACTTCATGCCGTTCTTTTATGTTATTGTCAGGATCTTAAGGACAAAATACTCAATTTGCAATTTTTGAGGTAACCTTAGACAAACAAAACCAAACTTGATCACCTCAGCAACAAGAGTCACACCTGTGTATCAGCAGTTGCTCAATTTGGTCAGTGCCCAGAAAGGGTCAGCATGGAACCAGCTGCTTCCTAGTATGGCCCAGATTAAGTGTGAATATCAAATTATCCATTCAGAACACAAGCTAATTAACCATTCTTTCCAAAAGCAATTCTTCTTTTTACAAAAGGCTAACAAAATACATCCCAAAAGATACCTTTCCCATTTCTTACCAGGACAATTCTGGTATCTCTCATCTTTAAAAAATGCTTCTTGAAGGTTTTGCTTCTCCATTAGAGTTGTGCAAACATTATCATCAGAATATTTTCCAAAGAAAGTACATAGCATTAATCCTTTATCTTTGATGATGGTTGTGAGGGCAATAAAAAGGCCTCAGCAAGCACATCTACTCACCTTTGTGTGTAGGTTTGAAGAAGAAGGGGGCTATGACAGCAATGCCACCAGCACCTATGGCTGCTGCATGTCTTGCCTATAAAGGACAGAGTGGAGAGTATCTGAGGGTACATCTGCTTCTATTTATCATACATAGAGTGAAAAATACCATATACACACCAGCTCCTGGCACTCTGGCAGATTCAGTGCTCCCACATGAATGATCACATGGTCCAATCTGCACAAAAAAACAAATTCAGAAGATTTTGGTGAGGTTTCAATGATGGTGAACAACCAGGCTGCCAAAATTACTTGCTTCAGCCCAGGCAGCCACAGAACAAGAACCTAAAAAAAGAGTTGAGCCTGTGTTGACCTGATGAGCATTAACATGGAGAAAATGCTGACAGTGACAAGTGGTGGTAGAAGAAAGACAACACATTTGTAAACATGAATCAAATGTGACTTCTTGCTGTTGTATTTGCAAGGCTGTCATGAGGGAAGAATCTTAGCATTTTATTAGGAAATTGAAATTAAGACATCAAGGATTTAAGGGGAGGGTGGGCATAGTAAAGGAAATCAAAGTATATCTCTACTTACTAAACCTATTTCTCTGCAAACCTACCAGAAGAGTTCAACCTCACAGTAGCACCTCTGACAGCTTGTCTCCTCCTGCAAAGGGAATCCTCCAAGTTCCAGTCTATCAACCCCATTGCTGTTTTTCTCCTTTATATCCATAGGAGACATGGATATAAATGCTATGGATCTGAAGGCCACAGTCCTTCACACCAGTTTATTTCTCCTCATTATCCTTCTCCCCCAAAACATCTCCTCCTCTGCACATCCTCTGACCCAGCATCCAAGAGAAATGCAGCAGTGAGGGGTACAAGGCTTGTACAAGGTACAAGAAAGGGAGAATGAAGCTGAAATTGGATATACAGCTGTAGATGCAGATTGAAATCTTTCTTCTGTTTCTGATTTTGCACCTTTAGGGAAGCAGTTAAGCACTCAACACCTTAGCTTCAGTCCCACCAAATAATGTAATACATTAAAAGGTTCAGAAATGCTCTTTGTCTTAATTTCTTCTCAAGACTAAGCAAAGGGGCTTTTCCAAGCCCTTTCTCATCCCCCCACCTCTCAGGGTACCAAAGAGAGGGACTCTCTCAAGCTCTCTAAGCAGCAGGAATTGATACCAGCTAACTGGCAATGGCAAAAACATACTTCTGTGATAAAGGAGCTGGGGAACAAAGCCCAGCAACAAAATAGTAAAAAAAACCCAAACACATCAGCACACTTCATTTTGCAATCAGGCATTATTATGACATAAGATCTGGAATCCCCCATTCCCTTGCAATTACTTACTTGTCTTTTCCCCGGCACATCCATTCTTCTGCCAACTGCTTCCTCTCCTGGATGCTAAGGGACAGTCCTTCTCCTGTTGTGCCATTCACTGTTTCAACACAACAAAACACAACACACTGGCTGAGGCCTCACCTACACACATCAATTTCACTGAAGCCAAGAACTAACATTTTTCAATTGGGAAGAATCATTCAGATGAGTCTTGTCTGTCAACATGGCATTAGCCATTGATCTCTGGGAATGTCACCTTATGATGGCACCTTATTGTATACCCCACAGAAATGGTGTGTGGGCAAAACCAGTGCCTCTTGCACTCTCTCCACTGGTGAATATAAATAGCCATATCCGCATTCCCTTCCACTACAGCTCGTATCACGTAAGATATCACAGGATTCCCATCCAGGTAAAAATGCTGGAATGTAGTTTCTGTCACTTACCAAAAACATTCTTCACATCCTGCTCATTTACCAGATAATCCACATACTGACTAATCACTGGAAGGTTAATTTTTCTGCAATAAAAGGAATCACAGCAACCATTAAGTTCTCACCCACAGTTATTTTAAAATTAGTTATTAAGAAAACAAAAACCCCTATGTATTTTTAAGCCCTGCATTTGTACACACACAGATTACCCAGGAGTAAGAAACCCTCAGGGTTTTTTAAAGATTTTTTATCATGTTTAATATCTGAGGATAGCAACTCAGCCTTGAATTCACTCTAGCAGTTTCTCTTCCTCCTAACAAGTAGTTCGCTATTCCAAACCTTTATTGGGAATTGCTGCAGGCTTGTCACAGCAAAGAACTTCTTTTGGGAGGTATGAGAGAACAGGAGACACTAAAACCTTTTCCTCTTTTGAGGGAAACGGGAGTTCTCTTGGCTGGTTGTAGGATTAATAAACATGCCGCCATCGGGAGAATCTCTATAAGCAACTGTTCTTGGGATATTGCAGTTTATTATTTAAGCAGAAGGTGGAAGAGCTCCATTTACACTACCAGCTACAGCTGTAAACATGCTCAAAGAGAGAGAGAGAGCATGAGGGATAGAGATAAGGGAATTAAGAGGTAGGAGAAGAGGCAGTTGAGAGGGGAGAATTAAGAGAATAAAGAGATGGACATGAGGGAGGAAATTAAGAAAGCAAAGTTCTTGTTACAATACATTATATCTCTTTCTGTGGTGAATATTCTCAAACACACTAACCAACCAGTACATGATACACATTCTATAAAATTTACATATAGCCTATAAAGACTAATATATTACCATGCTATGTTACATTTTAAACTCTAAAAGCTACTCTTCAGATTCTTCTCTTAATGCTTGGACCTTTGGATTCACCATCAGCAGAAAGGCATTGCTCAATCAGAAGGAATTCTCCTTCAGCTGGCTAGACCATTGTTCTTTGGTTATATAGAAAAACACTCAGTATCTTATATCTCAAAGCTAGCTTTCATTTCTATTTTGATTATAGGTTTCATATTTTCAGAATATTTTGCTAAACAATCATATTTATAAGGTTTCCCTGTTTCATCCTCTCCAACAGCTGGCAAATGTTTAAAGTGCTGGATGGTTATAACTGATTGATACAGAAGGTGAAATGGCATCTGCTGGATGTGACTTTGACCTCTCTCTCTCATTAAAGGATGGGGAAAGCAAGATAATTCCCTGGCAAAGACAAATTAATTTTGTTTACTAGCGTATAATATTTCACTATTGTTTTCACTTGTCAGAAATACAGACCAAACCTATGGTCTGGAAGTCAATTCTGATTCCTTGATAGGTTTTACACAACACTCAAAATTCCATAGATGCCTTCCTAGAACATATGTCACAAGGACCACACAGTCCAGGCAGAGGGCTCAGGTCATTCTCTAAATAGCGTGTTGCAATAAATTTGAGTCATAATTTTAAAAAAATCAGAAATGAGTTTCCTTTAAAGCAAGAATCAAAGCAGCGACTGCAATAGAATGAGTGGATTAAAAAATGGATGGAGCCATGTTATTCAGCACTTAAAGAAAAGTTCATTTTTGGAGATCTATACTAATAAATCCCCACTGTCTCTCTCAAAAGCACGTCCAGATCCTGACATAGCCCCCCACAAGAACTCAGGGTCTCTGCTGACTCCAAATAACCCAGTCTTGCAACATCAAAATATGAGGAGGCTTCTGTTTACCACCCCTGCTCTGAAGAAAGCTGAATTTCAAGTTTCAGTGTGATGTTATTTTTAAAACTGCGCTGTCCTTGCAGTATTTTCTTCAAGTTTAGACTAATTCTGTGCACTCATACACACATGACTGCATGCATGACTTAGTTAAAGTAGAGAGAAGTCTAAAAGGCCTTCAGATTCTGACAATTCTTTTCTAGCTCTCAAGAGCTCTTCGCAATTAGGACTGCAATTTTCCTTAATGTGAGATGTGAAAAGACTGCAATGCTCTACACATGTAACTGTACTATGATTTAATTTGCACCTACAAAGCAACAGAAAAGGACATGTGAGATTGATCCAAACTCTCCAAACCAAGGGGCACGGCACTTGCAGGCAACAGAAGGAAGCAGAGACAGGGGAATCTCAGTCTGGTCCTAGTGGGACCAATTTAATAGTTCCCCCAATCCCATCAGAGATCTGATTAAAAAAAAAAAAACAAAGCAAAACAAAAACAAAAAAAACAGCAACAACAACAAAAAAATCCCAGCAAGAAAACTCACCCATCCGGAGTCATTGGAGTGATGGTAGCAGCTACAAGACCCTTTAACTTCTTTCGGGGTGTCATTGAGCTGTTTGGAAAAAAAAAAAGGTATAAAAGGGATTACCATCTCTGTTCAAGTTGCTTCTGTGAAAGCATAAAAGCCCTGCAGGCTGTGCAGCCGAGCTCGTTGGGAAGGGAGGACGGTTCTGCAGAGACGCGGGCCCCGAGCCATTCCCGAGGGAACGGATGGCGGGGGAGGGGTGTCCGCCCCGGCTCCTCTGTCACCTCAATCAGCCGCCACAGTGGCTCCCAGGGCCGCTCCGGCAGCAGTGCGGGAGCGGCCAGGCGGGAAGGAGGCGGGGACAGGGTCGGGGACAGAGGCAGCAGCTGACGACGGCACAGCCAGCACTGTTCCGCCCAGCCTTCGCTCGCCCAGCCCGTGAACAGCCCAGCTTCCCCTGGCCCAGCTCAACCACACCCTCCTCATCAGCGTCCCCATGCCAGCCCGCCCATGCTCAGCCCATCTTCTGCCTGCCCCGCAGCCCCCCATGGCCCCTCTGCGCAGCCGCGACCGCCACGGCCTCCTACTGCCCATGCTTGGTGCAAGAGATAAGGCTGTTTTGGGTTATCGGTCATTATCTGCAAACTTCAAGTTAAAAATAAATAAGCAAACCTTTAAATATTAACAAATAACAGGATGGAGACAAACAAGATCTTGGAATGTTTTGGGTTGGAAGGGACCTTAAAAGGTCACCCCTATGCCACCCCCGGCCATGGGCAGGGACTCTTTCTGCTATACAAGCTTGCTCCAAGCCCTGTCCAACCAGGCCTTGGACACTTCCAGGGATGGAGCGGCCACAGCTTCCCTGGGCAACATGTGCCAGAGCCTCCCAATCATCACACAGAGAAATCTCTTCCAAATATCTCACGGAATGTTGTCCTCTCAGCCCTGCTGAGGTGCTAGAAGCACTCCCAATAACAGCACAGTGCTCCTACTCTGGGACACAGGGACAGATATATGTCCCTGTGTGAGAAATGCAAATGGAGCTTGAGCTTTCTGGCCCTTCCATGCTGCCCAACATGTAGTTTTACCAGATGTGTACCATGTCCATTGTGGAGTGTGAGCTCCATCACAGTCCTCTCCATCCCACCAGACCTGCAACTGGGACAGGATTCAAATCTTCTCCCAGGAGATCTGACCAGTGCACTACTAGCATAAGACAAGGAATGTCTGAAAAGATTAATAGCAATAAACTTAAAAAAAAAAAATTAAAAATTGCCCTCAGTGTGCACTTCAGTGAGAGCACTCGGTGCCTGCAGAGAGAAGAATCCCTTGTTGTATGATCCAGGAGCATATTTTTCATGCATTCACATATTATGTATTCACATAACAACCTGGTATTCCTCTTCCACTCCAAAATATGTTCACTGTGGGCTGTTCGCATGCGGAAATCACTCTCTGGGTTTTGGCCTTATTACCAGCTCCTCACAAAGCACATATATTTCCCTTTTCTTAGAAGGATATCTTGTTCTTCCAGAAATCCCCTTTCTCTACGCTCTTCCATTTCCACAGATAATTTCACTTTTTCCAGGCTCAATAGTTCCAGCTCTTGCAATCTCTTCCACCTCCCTGAAGCACCAGTGTATTTCTAGAAGTTCACAGACAATTCAGTACTCTATAGAGCCCTTTAGAGGAAGTCCACAAGATTTCCTGAGTAGTTTAATGCAGTTTTAGCGCTGCTTTGTGGTGTCGAAGCACAGGAGAGAAGCTTTACAATAGTCTGGAGAGGTTTACAGCTACTTAGAATTCTGCAGGAGTCACAAGATTGGCATAAAAGTGTTTTAGAACTGTTCTGAGCTCTTCAGAGGAATTTTAAAGCCGCCTGGAGTTGAAAGTTGTGCATTAGAGATGTAGAGGTATTTTAGATACATTTAAAGACATATTAGCTCTGCTTACAGCAACACAGAGCAACTTTAGATCAGTTTAGAGGAGCTCTGAGGTGTTGAGAAGAGGTTTAGAAGACTAAAAGGAGTTTAGTATGTCACAAGTGTTTTGGCACATTTCACAGGATTTTAGGGCTGCTTAAAACAGATAATAGGGTATTTAGATCAACTTGAGTTCAGAGAGGTTTTAGAGGGCTTCAGAAGAGTTTTAGCACTGTCTCTAAGGAGGAATTCCAGAACTGCAGAAAAGAGTTCTAGAGTAGTTGTAAGGAAACTTGTCGGGTGGTGCTGTGGGCAGCCTCACTCTTGATGGGCTGAAGTGTCCAATCACAACAGAGTAGAAACAGCCTTGACCTTTTTGAGTTGCAGCTGCGTCTAATAAGATGTGTTACAAAAGAGTGAGTTGCCCAATTATGAGGGGAGAGATGGAGTAGCTGGTGTTGGCTGGTCATGTTGCCTATGGGCTCTAACAGAGAGAAGGTATGAGAGCTTTGCTGTAAGAGAGTAAGCTGCTGATACATATGCTTGCCTTTGGTAAAGGTCTCTTAAACCTACCATTATTCAGGGGTGCTTTTATAGAGAGTCTTGTGAGTGACTGAGCAAAGGGCTGCCTGTCATGCCACCATGGTCAATTGATGCCCTGTGTGGGGAGCAAACCAGCTCCTCACAGAAACTGAGGGCTGTGATACTCTATCATTGGTTCATTCAGTGTGCATTAGAACTTATTTTAGTCACTAGTGTGTATTGGCATTTGTCTACCCATTTTAACTGAGTTCCAGGACATTCCACCCCTTATCCCCATATCATCAACTTATTACTAAAACTAATATATATTCTAACTCTACAAACACATACATTGTATTATACATATATACAGACAAGACCAGTGACATTGAGAGAACAATGGTATTTGCTCGTGATTCTCACCCAACAATTAAATCTTCTTGAGGTACACATTGCATTGTTTCATCTTTCTGCATTATCCACCATGTGCAACTCGGCTCCTGAGCGAAGACAACCCCACAGATGGGTCTGTCTGTACTTGAAGCAGAATTGATTTAAACTGTTTTTTCTAACAAACTTCTGACATGTACTACTGGGACTTTTATACTGCAGGTTATGACAGCCCCTTCAAGCTCTTTAAAAGGCATAATGAAGTGTGGTATTTTAAAAAGTAATATCATGGGGGAATTTCAAGAGTATGAATCAGCTCTGGCTGAAAATAGTCCTTATATATTGGCATTTTGTTCTAGTGCAGAAGACTTAATTATGTAACTCAAGACCATACCAGGAGAAGTGGGCGGGAAACAACTCCTCTCATTGGGAAACGCTCTTCTCATTGGAAGGTTCAAAGCAACACTAATAATCTGAAAATAATCCTGCTGAAGTTTAGGTATGTAGCTTTACTTCCTATCAGAGATGCAACAGCACTAGTTGAAGCGTTATGGAAACAGAGTTCTTCATAACTGACTTTCATAAGTTGACTTTCCTCATATTCACATCACCCCCGAGACCAGGGATGAATTCAAATGAGTTTTTCAGAGAAGCAAGCTACCATTTATGTAAATTAGAAAGCAGGAACATCTTAGCAGGTCATAGTAACTCATAAACAGTAACTGTCGTTAATTAGTGTTATCAAAATCTCCCACCTCTCCAACTAAACTTTTTTCCCACCTCAAGGCCAATTACTGTGTTAAATACAGAACCCTTGGAAAAGGGTTACTAAGTGCAAACTGTACATCTGTTCTAACACCTACACCTTAACATGTTGTCCTGGGGTGACTTTATGATGCCTGTATCCCCAGTTGTGTGTTCTGTTTATGTTATATATTAAGTTCTGCACCTTTAAGACTGGTTTTGAGAGCAAAGAGGAGAAAGAAGCCACAGTTTGTTTTCAGAAACAGCCTTTACTCCTCCACGGCTCTCTCCAGACTTTGCAGCACGGACAGACAGCAGGACAGAGCTCTCCTTTGCTTTTAGTTAGTTTTTAGCTAGCTGGGGCAGAGAAGTTCCCTGGACTGTGGTTTCCTTTTTTCTTGATTTGCCATCTCTTTGAACAGCGAGAGGTTTCATTGTTTAATATTATTCCATTTTTATGCTTGTGGATATTCTGCTTGTTAAATAAACAGCTTTTTCCACTTTTCTTCAAGGAAAATTTTTTTTCCCAAACTGGTTGGGGGAGAGGCAGCTTGAATCTGCTCTTTTTTTTTTTCCTGGAGAGACCTCATTTGGAGGTTTCCTCTCAAATTTGTCCTAAACCAGGACACATGTAATACCAGGATTACTGATGGAATATTATTTTAGCAGCAAATAAACAAGTTAAGCTCTCACCTTAAACACCTGAAACACTCCTTAAGTTATTTAGCTTTATCTAAATATGGTCACCCGCAGCCTGCACACCAGCAGTATTTGACACCTCAGTTAAGACGCTTGCAGGCCTAGCATCAAACCTAGTTTAGTTCCCGCTCTAAATTAAGCATTTTATGTCTTAATATAGCAGCCTAGAGGTGTCTTACATCAAGTTATTCCAGCCAGAAAGGATGTTACAACACCAGGTAGTTTGCAGATTTTTATTGGCTCCAGTCAGCACCAGGCAAACATTACCAGTGAAGTAAAAACACATCAGCTTTTTAAATCCTGTTCATGCAAGTGTAACCCATTTATCAGCAGTCTTCAACCTATTATGACAGACATAAGGACCATTATAAGGTACCAAACCAGCAAACACACTTGATGGGAACATCTCAGACCTTAGAATTTCATCTCTGTTCAGTGAGAGAGTTCAAGCTAAGGTTGTCATCACTTGTTCCAACAAATGTATTATCACAGCAATTACACTAACCTTCTCAATTCTTCATATTTCAGTTTCAGAGCTGCTTCTTCACCTAAATCAAGAAAACACAGTTTGCATATGCAGCAGCGCAACTGCTAAAAGCTAAACAACAGCTTTGTAACCTCAGATGGAAAAGGAACGGAAAGGGTAATATCACAGTAACTCATTTGGCAGAATCAATTTCATCAGTGGCTACAAATATTTCCAGTTTTTAATTCCATTTGTCTGTTGTGTTGACTCACCCAGTGAGGCTCAGACAGCAGTCCCTTCCTGAGGAAGAGAGAAGTACTTTCAGAATAACAGCAGCACCATATATGCAAAGTTTATTTATCTGTGAATTTCTATTCACCGAACTACTTTACCTGAAAGGAACTGACTTTTAGCTGGCATCTTACAAGTTAAACTTAAAACACCCGAATAGGATACACAAAGCTTACAAATCCTAACTTAACAGGAAATACAGGTTTACTAACATTGGAAGAATCAGGAAAAGTGAAAAGATACTTTTTTTTTTTAAATTCTAATTCCAGAGTGGCGTGTTACAGTAGTGGCCACAGAACAGCCAGAGACAATATAGGGAAGGCAATTCAGGTATCTTATAGGACTAATTTTAGGAACCACTACTTAAGCATTCAGCACAAAGACAATATTCCAGAAATTAATAAACCCCATATATTCTACACCTACCTCAGACACATCTCTTGTTTCTTTAACTTCATGCAAGCTTCACCCTGTGAAGATGTGAAATTGTACTCGCACACTTTTGGCAGTGGTTTGAGAGTGTGAATGTGGGTACTGTTTCAGCACAAGAGTTCTCCTCAGCCTCTTTCAGAGAGATTCCCATTGCTTAGAATTCATCACAAACAGTACATGCTACAGCTTGATGTTCTATCTCTTGTTTGTCCTTTAGAGGGGAATCTGACCTTACAATTTTGGACCTTACTTCCAACCACATCTTCATTCACACCACTGTAAGAGCACTGATCTAGCCATTGAGATAAACAATTTACCATGTAAGCATTCAAGACTCCCTGAAAGAGTCCACTAAATTTAAACAGCAAGAAGTTTAATAGCAGGTAATTGTACTGCATTTGCTCAGCCCAGCATGTGTAGCAACCTGGAAGCACAGAGCTATTCTTATCAAATAGGGATTCAAATAGTCCACACCAGTCATACATTTAAAATGGCCATCATTGTTTTTAGTCACAGAAGGCAGTTTATTTTGAGATATGCAGCACCTTCGGTGAGTGAACCCTGCAGGCTGCTGGCAAATCATTGGGCTTTTTGCCTAAAAAAGGTCATTAAAATCTTCAAAAACCCTGCTTAATGCTGCAGTTGCAATGTAAAGGCAAGAATCCAGTAACTTCCTCATTCCCTGTATCACACAGCTCTCACCAGTCACTCATGCGTTAGCAACTTACTTTTGGTGGCAGCACTACCAGGTGCATTGCTTCCCAGCTCAATCACACCTGGATCAAAGCAAACCATTAGGACAGCACAGAAACGAGCACAGATGGAGGAAATACAAGCCAGATGCCTGCAGTCAGATAGAGCTAATTAAAGACCTCCATGATTGAAGTCAAGGCAGTCTTATCTCATCACACAGGCAAGCTCATTGTCAGCCCCTGTACAGCCCTGCTAAAGGGCTAGGCTGCTATGGACAAGAGGGCAAATACTAAGTGAAAAGATACTCAAGAGCTCACAGTGAGAGTTTAGCACACAGCAGCCAGCAGTTCCCCTTTAAAACACCCTCCCTGTTTTGGCTGAGATACAAGCCACAGCCAATGGGCCCCTTGCCCCTTTTTCTCTAGCTGATAAGCAGTCAAATACATAACTTATGGGCCTATGTTGAAATCTTGATACTTATGAAGTTAAAACAAGTACCTACCTCCCAATGAGAAACATTTGGAAGTCTGCAAAGAAAAATTTGTTATTACACAGAGTCCAGTATGAAGTTGTAGCAGTTAAGAACAGTTAAATACTGTATCAGTTTGTTTAAGTTTTTTCCTCATGGGGATCAGAGACCTGATTCAACATCATTTACAGTAGGCTGCAACCCTCTCATGCCCCCTCTGAAGGTAGGGTGTAAAGCAATTTCCCAGCACTTTTCTACACTCTGAGATGTTTATGTCTCAACTCCACAGTGTGCTGGAATTGTACGAAAGAGCAAACCTTGCAATTGCAGAGTTCAGTGACCTGAGCTTTGTATAACCAAGTTGTGAATGTTAAGGAAAAC
Source organism: Anthoscopus minutus (assembly GCA_013399455.1). Taxonomy (NCBI): domain Eukaryota; kingdom Metazoa; phylum Chordata; class Aves; order Passeriformes; family Paridae; genus Anthoscopus; species Anthoscopus minutus. The sequence continues at coordinate 51,978 of VWYI01036707.1, read as the reverse complement.
TCTTTTAGACACTAAATTACAGTAATGTAGCAATCACCATTTAGTTTCTATAGGAAAATTCTAGAGATCTTTAACACCACAATTATTTCATGCTCTTACTCTAGAATACAGGAAGCTATTAGTATTTACGATACTAATCTTCATCTTACATTCTTTAAGAACAAAATGGATTTATAAGCATCTCTAAAAGCAAACTCTCAAATGCAGCACAGAAAAAAGTAGCATCCATTTGAAAAATAAAGGTTTATTAATTACCTTTAATAAGGAAGGTCTTATCCTCACCGACTTCAGTAACAGGCGAAAGAAAGTTTCCCACAGAATAAGGATGGGACTCTTTAGTCCAGGGCAGACTACAAAGCAACAGAAGACTTTTAGGACTTCTCCTAAAAGAGTACTCTCAATCTTTCCATTCATGTTATTAAATTTTTTTATGTTTAATCCACTTACTGGTCTTCTGAGATAAGCTTTTAAAACACATTCAAGGAATAAAAGGAAGTGTTTCACCTTCAGCTTCCTACATGATTTTTGAAAAATAGCTTAAGCTACAGGAGGCTGCATCAGACAGGTTATACACGGTAACTGATCACCACAGGTTAATCTGCTGAACTATGCAGTCATCATGTAACAGCCATTCCAGACAGCATGGATGAAATGAGTTTTCAGAGATGCCAGCAATGAAGTTATTTACCTTGTAACAGCTTATTTTCATGTCTCAGTGCCTGCAACAGTAGAAAACAAAATCAGATCCCTTTAGCCTTAGTGGCCAAGCCCACAGCTCCTACTGGGAGACCACAAGAGCCAGATACATCAGATAGGGGCGAAGAACAGAAGTGTTCATCACAGAATACTCTGTTGAACTATGCCATCATCACTGTATCTGCTTTGGAATCACAGTACCAAGCAATCGCCTCTTGTGACTGCTTTGACAAACAAATTTTCCCAATTAAAAAACCAAATATTTAGCAGTATGAATACAAGCAAATATAAATTGTTTCTATTCTTAGCGGAAATTAATCTTAAAACACATCCCATCCTTCTTACTGCAGCATTTAAACAGCTCAGTGGAAGAAACCTTTACATGAAGTATGCATTTCTCACCAGGTGATGTTTCTTCTACATCTCCCTGAAGTGCAGGATTCAAATTCTAGAAGAAAAGAATTTGTAAGCAGTATTTTCAGCAATAAAAGCATCGAGGGGATTTTAAGTTGCTGTGCCTCAGAAAACTGTTATGGTGGTAAAATTGCTCATCACTCTCTTGGTCAAGAGTAGCAAATAAATGTCATCACTGTGGCACCAGAGGGATAGCTGTGCTCAAGAATTAAGCTGTTTTCTGACATCATCAGAGTAGAAGATGCTGTCTAGACAAACACTAAGCACCATTTTACATTTCATTTTCAAGAATTATTTTTTTACCTTGGGAAGAAGTAGCTTTAAGTCTCCACATCTGGGGGCCGACCTGGAAGAGAGAAAAGTGTTTGAGATGTTTGCAGAACTAGGGAGCTTTTCTGGCAGTAACACTAGGAAGCCTCAGAACGGAGCTTTCAGAAATCACTTCTGTCCACTACTCTTATACTGAAACCATCATAGGCTTTGAGGTTTTCTCAACATCAATTCTCATAACTACCCATTTTCTACAACATGCTCTAGGGAGTTTTTCCAAAACACTATTGCTGTGGACAACAAAACAGCAGTAAGGAAGAAAAAAAGGGGGTACTCTTACAGTCTAGTTACAGTATGAGCTGTAGTTCATAAACACTCTCCAGGGCAAATAAACAGGTGACTTTTCCCAGCAGCAAAGTGAAGCCTGCCTGAGACACTACCGGCAATGCCTGAATTACAACTGCTGATACTGTAACTCTCTGAGACAAAAGTACTCCAATCTAGTTGGTGTACACAAATTCAACATTTGATAACTTCAACTCTGCATTTCAGAAGAAACATTTACCTGTACTGGAACCACAAGAAAGAAGAGTGTAGCTGATGCATGTTGAACTGAAAACAAGAAAGCACATTAATTTTTCTTCTTCCAAAAAGGATGCAATAGTCACAAATATTACTTTGAAAAATCCAAGCAATATCCAAAATACTTTAAGAACATCCCTGATGCAATCTAAATTTTAGCTTGTTTAAGAATTGAAGCCACAAAAATTAACTGCTATTATGTATTTTTAAACAGGGTTTGATTACCACTTTGTTTTCTACAGCATCAGTTCTGGTGCTTCATTACCGGGACAGCCAGGCTGGCACGAACTTTAGCTGCTTAGAAAGGCCCAGTGGTGTCTCAGCCATCCCAAATAGTCTATGCCCAGCTCAGATATGTTGGCGTTCATCACCCTCTCAGATGTCCCTACCAACATAGTTTTCATCATGTGCAGAGCATATGCAAGTGAAGTGAGCCGTTTTTCTTTTGGACTACTTCCAAGAGTCACCTCATGTGCCTGAGAGCACTGTCCAAAGGTTTCTCAAAGCCTAGCAAACTGTGAAGCCAGTCCTTAACCCTTCTACACTGCATGCACATCCCAGCTGTGCGGGGATCCTCAATCCTTCCATAAAGCAACTACTGCATTTATCTGCAAGAACAAGCTCCTTAAAGCCCAATGCAGTTAAAAAAAAAAATCCGAACCTTCAGAAACTTATCGCTGGTATTTAAATGGGCCCGTGACTTGGACATATTCCACACAAACACATCTTACACGTACCAGGCTAGAAGACAAAACCCCGTAATTCAACCGGGCCGTTACTCCCCCAAACCCGTATGAAGCTTTACAGAATTCCTCTCATACATCCCCAGGGCCGCCAGGAGGCAGAGCCCCAGCGGCCTAGGCCGCGGACAAGCCTGGCCACGCAATCCACTTTAATCCTCCCTCGCCACCTCCCATCGGCGACTGGCCCGCACTCGCAGGGCCCTTAAACTGTGCCCCAGAGCGGTAGCACCGTATTCCGAGGGTGGAATTAACCCCCACTCACTAGAGAAGCTGTGCACAACACACAACTCACCCAACGCCGCAAGACGGGAAAAGGAAGAGCTAACCGCGACCGTTCCTTAAATAGAACAGATCACGTGGTGCGGACACGGCCACACCCACTGGGGGTGTGGCCCACAGGCAGGGGCGGGGGTCTACGGGGGCCTTACGACGTTTCCTTCCGGGGCGCGGCCCACACTGGCGCGTTTCGGTTCCGGGCCGGCGCTGCGGGCCGTTCCCTCCCCCGGCAGGTGAGGCTGGGCCGGGAGGGGCGGGCGA
>VWYI01036707.1:0-48712 GCA_013399455.1 Anthoscopus minutus | reverse complement strand
AGGCCGCTGGGGGCCCCGGAGGGGCGGGGGGGCGGGGGTGCGGCCGCCGCCTCGCGGGGCCAAGAGTGGAAGGGGCGGAGGCTGGGGGAGGTTGGTCCTGCCCGCCCCGCGCACCCCCGGTCCGGTGCGGCGTGGCTGTCATGGGTCAGAACGAGCCGCGGGCCCCGCTTCAGAAGGGTCTCGGAGCGATGGGGCGGGGAGACATTGGGCTCTGTGAACCAGGTCCCGCGGGCGGGGTGGGGATGGGCGAGAAGCCTCCGCGGCTCGTCTCAGTTTAGAGTTATGTTTGTTTTTATAGTTGTTGGAGTCCCGTTGGAATGTGCAAGTAGCCAAATAGGTTTATTGGGAAGAAATTGTTACCTGTGAGGGTAGTGAGATCCTGGCACAGGTTGCCCAGAGAAGCTGTGGCTGCTCCTGCATCGCTGGCAATGTACAAGGCCAGAATGAAGAGGTCTTGGAGCAAGCTGGGGTAGCTGGGGTAGTGGAAGGTGTTCCTGCCCGTGGCAGGGGGTGAAACGGGATAAGCTTTAAGGTCCTTTCCAATCTAAACCATTCTGGAATTTTAAGTAGCTCTCTCTGGGACCAGACAGGATCCATGGAACGGCTAGAGTTGTTTTGGGAGAGATTTAATCTAGATATCAGGACAAGATTCTTCCCCCAGAGCCCTGAACAGGCTCTCCTGGGAATGGTCGCAGCCCCAAGGCTATCAGAGCTCAGAAGTGTTTGGACAGTGCTCTCAGGCACAGGGTGGAATTGTTGAGGTGTCTGTGGAGGGCCAGGAGTTGAACTCAGTGGTCTCTGTGAGTCCCTACTAGTTCAGGATATTCTGTGATTCTGTGAAGTTGCCCAGTCACAGTAAATCTCAGCCCAAAAGCTGAGAGTTTTCAGTGCAGCTTCCAGGGTGCCATCATCTGCTGAGTGGTCTGTCAGTGCTTCTTACCTGATGGATCAAGAATTCCACCCACTCCTGGTAGGTGCCTCACAAGCTGGAAGGCATTTGCTTAGATAAATAAAGTCTGAATCTCAGCTGGTGACATTTCAAATTACATTAAAAACAGCAATGTCTCTTAGTGTGTGTCCTGTGCTGACAGCTCAGCCTGCAGGTAAAGGTAGGTGGAGGTGACAAACTTCCCAAAGGGAGAAATCAGGATGTCATTGCCCTGTGGCTGAGGTGCAGAAGCTGACTAGAGATTGCCCCTGCTCAGAGGGGCAGAAATCAGCCTCTGACAGGGTAGTTTGAACCAAGAGACAGATTCCCTCTCAACCAGTGTCTGAGCGGATCATAACGTGCAGGTGCCTTGACATTGAGGTGAGCAGAGCTCTGTGAGTTACAAAGAGTAGATGGAATTTCCCTGCCTTCTGAGCAGGAGCTCACAGATAATTTGTTGGTCTCTCTGGGGAGCAGCTGCCTTCTGACCATAGCCATACCCAGCCATGCTCAGCAGTTAAGGTCTGATGAGTTTTTTCCCCTTCTATTTCTGTATATCCCAAGCTCAGCCTCTGCCTCCCTCTTGCCTCCCTGGGTGCTCATGGTCTTGGCAGGGATATTTCACCTTTGCTTTTCTTGAGCCCTGAGGCTTATTGCTTTAGGAATAATGCTGTTTTGAGAAAATGATGAGCTAATTCTGCTGTTAGATCCTCCAGCAAAACCAAGAATGACAAAGCTTGATGTTTGCAACTGTACTTGGGAGAACTCAATTCCTCTGCACTTCATTTTTTGTTTCTTTTTACCTCTTAAAGGGGAAGGGGGTAACAAGTTTTCTTCTTACTGCATTAGAAGTAAAAAAGAAGGCAGTATCCCCATTTCCTTCCCACTGCATGTAACTCACAGCACTCCAGGTAAGATATTGGGTTTTCTATTTCCCCTTGTTCTTCACAGTTGATGTGCTGTTCCCAATGCTGTGTTGACACAGATCTGTGCACTGTGGTTTCCTAATTTTTGTGGGGTTTGTTGCTTTCTCCTAAAGATAGGGAAGGACATGGAGCTGTTGGAGCAATGTTGGAGGCATTAAGATGATCAGAGAGATGGAGCAGCTCTGCTGTGAGGAAAGACTGAGAGAATTTGGGTTGTTCAGCCAGAGGAAGAGAAGCTTTAGAGTGACCTAACCATGGCCTTCCAGTACCTGAAGGAGCTGACAGGAAAGATGGAGAGAAACTATTTACAGGGGATGGAGTGACAGTAGGGTATGGCTTCCCACTGACAGCTAGGTTTAGATTGGATATTGGGAAGAAATTGTTACCTGTGAGGGTAGTGGGGTCCTGGCACTGGTTGCCCAGAGAAGCTGTGGCTGCCCCTGGATCCCTGGCAGTGTCCAAGGCCTGATTGGACAGGTCTTGGAGCAAGCTGGGATAGTGGAAGGTATCCCTGCCCATGGCAGGAAGTGGAATGGGATGGGCTTTAAGGTCCCTTCCAACCCAAACCATTCTGTGACAGAGAAAGGAGAGAAAAAGCCCTAAAACTTGGCACTGTTCAGCTGCACCTTGTGAAGCTTTGTGCACTCTGATCTGACTTCCCCAGGGACACACAGCCATCCCCCAACTCGGAAATCTCTTGGCACAACTCCACAAGATTGAGAGGCTGTCCTGCAGCTTCATGTTTAGTAGCTGGGTTTGCCAAGCTCACACAAAGCTTGCTTGAGCTTATGGATGAGCCTATGTCTCAAAACATTCATCCAGTCCAAATTTTTAACATATATGGTCAGGGCTTCTTTTTTTACTTTTGCCAAAATGAAATGTGATGATGTGGTGGTGCATCCCCAAGCCCCCCTCCCTGGCCTGCTCTGAGATCTCCTGATAAGCCTTAGTAGACTTGGCTGAGTGGTGAAGCTGACTGCATCAGCTGTGTGGCAAGTTGCTCCTTGAGCCTACCAGGAGCTCTGGTATGGTAGAGGTGGGAACAACTAGGAACATCCTGGCCAAGGTGGGAAACAAGGGATGAGGAAACCATTTACCTGGATTGCAGCCTAAGCAGAGCAACACCATTGTGAATTGTAGCCAGAGTAGAACAGTCCCATTATTACTCTAAAGAGTCCAGGAGTTACTGACTCGGAGTATGGCCAGGATAGGAACTTAGGATGACCAAAGTGAAGTTCTTTGGTACACTACAAAAATGATCCTGTTATATATTTTCCGGCATGTGTCAGAAGTGCCACAAATGATGGATATCTCAGGTTAGGCACTTAGGATGCCTTGAGGTCAGATGTGTGCTGGTCTCAGGAGGATTTAGGTCCTGGTGTCTCCTTCCCAGTTCCTGTTTTACACACAACCTTTCCCTACTACTTTCTCTTTTCAAAATGCTTAGAAGGTTTTAGAAGTATTTTAATCCATTATGCAATCAGATGCCTATTTTTAATGTTCTTTTTACATGCAGATGTGCTTGTATTGAGGCTGGCAGAACAAGGTATTTTGCACACTAAAGCTGCAGGGAATGGGGGGTCTGTCAGGGACAGGGACTGGTTTAGCAGAACTCTTGTGCAGGGTGGTACAGAGCATGGAGAGATCAGAGTTTTTGTAATTTTTTTTTAAGATCTCAAACACACTGGTTCATGACAGAGCTGCTGCCAGGTGTGTGGCAGTTGTTCAACAGGTGAGGAAGGTCTTTAAAAACTCCAGTGTTTCAAACTGTGTGGAAGCAGGTGAAAAATGTTATAATTTCAAATGATTGACTCTTCTAATGACAAGGTCTTTTTCCCCTTTTCCAGTAGAGTTGTGCACCTGCAGCTGGGGCAGCCATGGAAAAGAGTGGGAACATTCAGCTGGAGATTCCTAACTTCAGTAACTCTGTTCTGAGCCATCTGAACCAGCTGCGCATACAGGGTCGGCTGTGTGACATTGTGGTCAACGTGCAGGGCCAGGCTTTCCGTGCACACAAGGTGGTGCTGGCTGCCAGCTCGCCCTACTTCCGTGACCACATGTCCCTGAACGAGATGAGCACTGTGTCAATTTCCGTAATCAAGAACCCTTCTGTTTTCGAGCAGCTCCTCTCTTTCTGCTACACTGGCAGGATATGTCTGCAGCTCGCTGACATTATCAGTTACCTGACAGCTGCCAGTTTCTTGCAGATGCAGCACATCATAGACAAATGCACGCAGATCCTTGAGGGGATTCATTTCAAAATTAATGTGGCGGAGGTGGAAGCGGAATTGAGCCAGACCAGGATGAAGCATCAGGAAAGACCACCCGAGTCTCACCGGGCAACGCCAAATCTAAACCGTTCTCTGAGTCCACGTCACAACATCCCCAAGGGGAATCGCTTGGGCCAGGTTAGCACAGTGCTGGACATTCGGGACCTAAGCCCACCTGAGGAGTCCACCAGCCCCCAAATAATTGAGCAGAGTTCAGATGTGGAAGGCAGAGAGCCCATCCTGCGGATTAACAGAGCAGGACAGTGGTACGTTGAAACAGGAATGGGAGAACGCAGGGCACAGAACGACGAGGAAGTGCGGGTGCTGGGAGGAGTACGCATTAAGACAGAAAACCTGGAGGAGTGGCTGGGGACAGAGCATCATCCCTCGGGAGAAGATGGGAGCAGCGCTGAGGAGGTCACGGCCATGGTGATCGACACCACAGGCCATGGATCGCTGGGCCAGGAGGCTTTTGCCTTAGGCTCCTCTGGAGCCAAAGTGGTCAGGCCAACCAGCAGTGAGATCGACAGGTAGGTTTTCTTAAACTTATTAACCTTGGCTGTAAGAGGAGGTTATGCAATTTCTGACTTGGCTGGGTCAGTCACTTTGGAGCATTTCCTCTTTATATTTCCTTTGGCTATCTTAAGCATAAGAGTGAAAGGGTTTTTACCTGCTGTTAGGAAGTGTATCTGCTTTGGGTAATAGTATTTTGGCTGGGTAGTGATCAGACCAGGATCTCCAGGTACAGCCTAGCTCGTGAAATTACTTATTAACTCTTAGAGGTTGGGATTTCTACCTCTCAGTGTTTCAGCTGAGGTGGGATTTTTTTTTTTTTAAAGAAGATGTTCAGTTAAGCCTCAATAGATACTGGACTTGGCATTTGAATTAATGAGGTCACATACAGTATGTGTTACATATCTCCACTGCACTGGTGCCTTATGGCCCAAAGATCTGGGGATGGTTCTGGCTGAGAAACAAGCCAGACACCAGCTGTAGGCCAGTGGTCCATGACAGCAGTGGGCCCTGGGTTTACATTTTCTGAGGCAGTTGAAATAGGGAAGCCAGTGGCCTCCACTGTTGTTTTGATTTATATGAGAGAGCAGAAAGCCTTTGTTGAAGATGAGTGGTGAAATCTGCTGTGTTTGGATTCTCCATCCATCTGCTTCTCCTCCACTCCAGCATTTGCTTTCTTGCCCTACGCTTGGGCCAGAGAATGGATTTAATAAAGGGCAGGTCTGTTTTATTTGGGGGGGGGTTGTAATTCTAGGGTTTCCCTTCACATCTGCCTCTCTTCTAGCTCAGCCCTATGTAGTAATAGCAACCTGGAAGCAGCGGATATTCTGTCACTTGTCACTTAATAAATCAATCAGTAGGAACAATCTCGAGTTGGCCCTGGGAGAGCGATGCTTTCCTACTTCCTTAGCCCTTTTCCATGGATCAGCTAGTTTCTAGCATCTCTTTTTGCACTGCCATCTGTGTGCACTGTTTCCCACCTCTAGTGCATTACATCCCTTTTGTTTCACGCTGGGAATGGAGGAGGAGGGTGCTGGAGGAGAGATGTCCTCTGACAAATGGTTTCTGTCCTGCTGTACAGTTCCTGAGTCATGAGGCCCATATTGGTTTATTCATGATAGCAACTGAATCTGTTGCTCTCTGTTGCTGAACTGGAAGCCAAATGACTCAGTTTTATTTTTCAGATGTTTAGAGTGAAACAGTAGACTAGTATGACTTGGTTTTTCCTTTATACTTGCACTGTTCCACCTCTAGTGTGCTAGCTGATGAGAAGAGATACTACTATACAGGTGCCTCTATTGCTCACCCGTTCTAAATACTGTGGTGACCTGATGCCAATTAAAAATTCCGTTTATGCTCTTCCCCCACCTCACAGATTTAGCCCTTCTGGCAGCATGGTTGCTGTGACTGAGCGGTACAGATCAAAAAGTGAGTCTCCTGGGCAGATGGATGAGCCTAAGCAGCCCAGTTCCCAGGTAGGCAGTTCAAGACATTTACAAGTAAATGTTGGCTTGAAGGTGAAGGGGACTTCGTTGTGATGAAGTGTGTCATATTTTATATTTGCAAGCAATAATGTGTGTGATACAAGGACCATTTACTTTAGCAAAGGGTCTACTTGCCCACAGGAGAACATGTGCTGGCCACGTACGATTTTTAAACTGATTCTAGCTGTTGTTTGGGATTTTGGCCAGATAGTTGAAAAGTACAAGGAGTTTCTCATGTTTGGGGGCATAAATATCCACCCTTACTCTGAGCAGGCCGCCAGCTCCTGAGGAGAAACCCCATTTGCCTGCAGAGCTGGATCTGCCCTCAATCAACTGGCAGCAAATGCCTGAGCAGAGGGAAGAGGAGTGGCTTGGCTTCTGTGGAAGATGGGTGACAACAGCTGAACCTTTCTATGCCAGTACCAAGACCATTCCCAAAAGCCCTCCAGGCACTAGACCAATAAGCCTTTTGGGGTGGAGTGTCAAAGAGCAGTGGAGTTTTAGGGAGGTCTGTCTTTTTTCCAGGTGACTGTGTTGCACAGCAGACTTTGCAGCATAAAGGACCTCTGAATTCTCTGCTTAGGCACAGTTTTGGGGTAGGAGGGAGGGATGCATAGAATTGGGAAGGCAACGGGCTGTAGAGTGCAGCAAAGTAGGGCATGGTAGTAATGCCTGTGCCTTATCATTTTGGTCTAATTTAGTTGCATCCAGTTAGTGTCACAGTGCCACTGTAGTGCAAGCGTGTCAGCCAACACAGTACAGAAGGACTCTTGTGAGCCTGGCAGGTAGGAAATGTGTCAGTGTATAAGCAAAGGACATGGCTGGACGTGAGTAAGGAGATACTAGGCGGCTTTTCCCATGAGTAAGACCAAGTGAAGTGAGGTGGGGAAATTGTGATTGCTGTCTGCTGACTTTGTTAGACACTTCCATAAAATGACAGATACCTTTTTGTTCTTGTTTTGCAAAGCTTTGTTTTGTGTCCTCAGAAGACACTGCAAAAATTTCAGGTCAACCCTCTAGGGAAAATGTGACCTATGAAGCAATTTTGGCTCTGCCTACAGAAAAGCTGCTCTTATTTCTCCATTGTGAGACAGCCTCAAAACATGAAACCTTAGGCTTCAGGGGAAGTATCATCACCTTCCACTCTTCTGGCATTGCGCTATCCATACTGAAGTAGCCTGCCTGTGATCCCTGTCCAATGGCAATGGTAGAGTGGAAAGGAAAAATCAGAGTTTTGTGTATCTCCTTTAGTCCTCAGCAGCTTCCCTATGCCTGTATAGCTGGATTCAGCAGCACCCGGCACAGGTACAGCACCTGGCACAGGCTCATGCCTGTAGAGCTCTGGCTTGTGGAGGAGATGCCTTCCTGCTATTATACTTGTTGCTTCTCCACATTTGGCACCACTGAGAAGCAGCACTGCTGGAGTAAACAGTGCATCTCCTGCACAGAAGCATTCTGGAGCTGGTGTGTTTCTGCTCAGTCTGAATACGATGGCCAGAAGTGTCTGTTCTGAGACCAGGCTTGTGGTTTGGCTTGCCCTTGGCTGTTTGTCTGTGTGACTTTAGAAAATACAGGGGAGTACTTGCTGTGCAAGCTGGGCCAGGCACATCCTTGCCTGAGATGCTTCAGGGCTGGGATAGGTTACACAGCCAGGCAGATAAATATGACTCATTATAAAATGAACTCTAAGTGATACCTGAATAAATACCAGTGTAAAATGACACCTGAAGACTTTCAGATATGATTTGTGGTTTGCTTCTCCTTTGTTCTACTGCAAGCTCAATTGGCTTTTTTTTAAGTAGTACTTCCTTTCCTTTTAGTAAGGAAAACAGAAGGTGATATACCTGAATGTTTTAATAAAACTGTTTTAATAATGTGTTAATAAATGTTTTAGTAATGTTTTAGTAAAATTTTTTAAAAAGTAACAAGTATTGACATGTGGTCCACGACTGAATTGGTGGCCAAGTGCCCTTGTGTCAAGGGCTGTGTTTTCTTCACCAGATCCAAGGAATGGCTTGGCAGAAGGGGCCTCTTCAGCAGTGGCTTCTAATTGATTGCTTGTTTGTCTTCAGCCCCAAGGCCCCAGTTAAGCATTTAAATGTGTGCTTGAGGTTGCAGACATTAGTGCTGCTGATTTTGAGGTTTGGCACATTTACTGGCTGGACCCAGGTCTGATCTTCTCTACAACTAGTTTTATGCTGCTTGTTATTTAAATCTATGCCATTTTCTTGGCAGGGGGAGGAATCAGCCATGCTTGGAGTGAGCGGTTATGTGGAATATCTGCGGGAGCAGGAGGTTTCAGAGCGCTGGTTCCGGTACAACCCACGCCTCACATGTATTTACTGCGCCAAATCCTTCAACCAGAAGGGCAGCCTGGACCGGCACATGCGGCTCCACATGGGCATCACGCCTTTTGTCTGCCGCATGTGTGGGAAGAAGTACACCCGCAAGGATCAGCTGGAATATCACATCCGCAAGCACACAGGCAACAAGCCCTTCCACTGCCATGTGTGTGGCAAAAGCTTCCCTTTCCAGGCCATCCTCAACCAGCACTTTCGCAAGAACCACCCTGGCTGTTTGCCCCTGGAAGGGCCCCATAGCATCTCCCCTGAGACCACTGTCACGTCCCGTGGGCAGGCAGAGGAGGAGTCTCCTCCACAGGAAGAGGCCGTGGCAGTGGGGGAGACGGCACAGGGATCTGTGTCCACGACTGGGCCGGATTGAAGTGTTGCTGTGGAGTCCCAGGAGAAAGGACTGTCTTCCCATTCCTGGCTCTAAAGAGTCAGCACCAACCTGGCAGGCTGGTACTGTAATTAGTGCAATGTCACCACTGAACAGAAAGAAGCTCCCAAGATGCCAAAATGGAAAAATCTCTCTCTTCCTCTCACACATCCACACACACCCCCATAGAGTGTTAAATGTTTTTCTCCCTTACTCTTCCTCCTCTTGGAGAAAAACAGAACAACTGTGTCAATCAACTTCTTATTCAGGGATCGACAGAATTTTAATTTTTTTTACTGTTCTGTAGTGATCTTGGACAAGCAGTCATTTGTATTTCTGGACAGTGCTGTGGCTCAGCAGGGTGTCCTGCCAGTGGTGCCAGGTTCAGCCACAGAGCCATATCCACTGCTCCTGCTTGACGGGAGAGCAGGGGCAAGGGGCCGTTGCCTTTCTCCCTTCCCCAGGTAGTTGCCACAGCAAAGAAAGCAAAAATACTGTCCTGGTGGAACCTGCCTTGCCCGAGTGTATTTATCCCTGTCTTACTTTTGGTGTGTCTCTTTACATTTTTTATTTAAACTGCTTTTTAGGGCTTTGGGCTTGCCTGTTCCAGGCATGTGGCCCTGGTGCCCCTTGTTAAAGTGGGCACAGTTACAAAGTGGTATTCCAGAGGTCAGCAAAATGTGAAGGAAGCACTTCAGCAACTGAGAGTGGAATTTAGCAGCTGTGAGTTTTGCGTGAGACTCTGATGCATTGGGAAAAGGGCTGGAGGGGTCTTCCAGAGGAGGTTTTCCTCTGCTGCTGCTGATCTGGAAAGCTCAGAGCACTCTGAGGTCCTCTCTGGAGCACTGCTGTGCTTCAGGTGTTGCCAAGGATTAGGAAGAGATTTTCTGGAGTTGCTGAATTGCAGAGGTAGAGGCTGGCTACCAAAGTCTTCTTTCACCCCTGCTTCCCCCTTGACACGCACTTGATCTTTTAGAACAGCAATATGGGATATGGGAATACAGCAATGCTGTTGTCACAGCTGAGCAATAGCAGGTGGTTGCTTTTAAACCTGTTTCTACAAACTAGTTTGATAACTTTTTTATCAATGAAATGCAAAAAGAAAAGAGAACCTTACTCTATTTCATTATAACAGTTCAGGAGACTTAAAAGTGAATGATTCCTAGAGCAATCACAACTCTGTCCCCTTGCATGGACTTAACATTTTTGTATTTTGAGTAGCTCTGATGTCTAGAGCAAGTTTAGCAAACCTGGAGAGACATGCTTGCGTGTGTATTGTAGGTATGTGCACAGGCTTACATGGTTCACAACCAGAAAAGCATGGGACAGGCAGATAAGTGCAAATATCCTACTTTTTTTTTTAAAAAAAATATGCAATATTTTAAGAGTTTTCTCTAGTTCTGATGCCAAGTTGTTCATCATGAAGGGGGGGAATGAACAACAGGTTGCGCATGTCAGATTTGGTGAAGGAGTTCTCTTGAGGATGTATAATGTGTATATTGTAAGGAAGGGTGAAGTTCTGAACCTTAAGGTGATAGGAGGAACAAGGAGACATTGGAAAAGAAATACACATCATCTTGCTTCAGCAAGAAAACTGGATGAGTGGTTAGAGCAGGGGCTTAGCAGGCAGGAGACTGACCAAGTGACAATAAAGACCTGCTGTCTGACTGCAGTTTTGAGCACAGAGAAATATCTCCAGCCCTTGCTTTCTCCATATGTGAGGGGTCTCACTGTTCTTCCCATCTCTCTCTCAAAAAGAGATTTGTCTCTAATGTGTTTTTGTGTGTAGGAAAGGGCTCAGTGCTAGTATCACATGTAAAAGGGATGTGATCCTACAAGAGGAACCTTTGCAGGCATTCTGAGCTCGGCACCTGCAAAGTATCATTTCACTGATCATTTCAAGCAGGAAAACTGTTTTCCTTCTGTGCCTTCTTCCTCCTCTCCTGTCAAGGGCATCCATCACAGAGGGAGTGATTTGGCCACCCAAACAACCAGCTCTATCAGGTTTCCTGGCAAAGGTCAAACATCATGGTGTTAAAACAGTGAGGTTGCCAGAGATCAGTGGCAGAGCATGAAGTCAGAGGGTGGCCAAGGTAGGTTTTATTGCAATCAAGGTGCAGGGAGGAGTGGAGATGTGCTGCTTTAGTCATAGCTTTTAAGTTACCAAAAATGGAAAAAAAAAAAGTAAAAACTTTGAAATCCTATCCTGTTCACACTAGAGAGCATAAAAATTACCTTTAGTTGCTTAAAAGATTTTAAAGTGTTTTAAAATAGAAATTTTAAAAGAATACTACCAAACTATAATAAACATAAAATTATTTATATACATATATTATATAAAAATATAGTGGGAGAACTTCCCTGCTAAGCTTGCTGTGAAGAGAAGGGTGAAGGTGCAGTAACTGCTACACAGGCAACATTTTTCTGAGACAGATGGCAACTGTAGTGAAGAAGGGCTGACATAAAATGGTGAATGCCTTTGTTCCCATGGCATAGCTGTAAGTTTCTTGAGCAGGTTTTTATTAATACTGTGAACGGACGAGCATCCAAACAGTACAGGATGCCAACAGTGTGTCCTGTTTGCTGATTCACTACTTCAAGTGGCCTGGTGACAACCATGAAATTAGTCCTTCATACCTTACTAGGCTGAAAACAAAGCTTGTGAAAGGTTTTTAGTTTTTCCTCCTTTTTGGGATTTTGTTTTGTTTGTGGGGTTTTTTTGTGGCTTTTTGTTGTTGTTTTTTGTTTTGTTTTGTTGGGGTTTTTTTTAATGCAGAGGTTGCCACTGTATAAATGATCATATCTGATTGCATGCAAAAGAGCCAATATTCTTGCCCAGGCCTCGCTGAGGTGAAGTTTATAGCTTGTAGCTAGAATCAGTATAAGGTATGGTAGTGGGAATAATTTTGATATTATTTCTGTACATTTAATGGATGTGTACGTATGTGTGGGAATCATGATGTCTGATACTTCTTGAACAGTGCTGAAACCAGTTCAGGCCCATCCGCACTAGACAGGGGAACCAGTTCTGAAGGAATCATTATTAAACATTTCTTTCAATGGTTAACTTCTTGAGTGCAGATGAGACCAAGGTTTGAGAAAAAAGGGGTTGGAGGTCGTATATGGTATGGAAAACCTCATGAATTTTCTGGCATCGGTGTAGCTACTTAGAGGTGCTTTCCCTAACAGAATGATACTGTGTCCTGTTGCCTCTGCATTGGTGTGGCTCTTTGCAGTTGCACCAAAGCTGTGGAGAATCAGATGCCAGCTTCCCAAGTGTGAATGCTTCTGTGATGGGTTGAGGCAGAGCTTTGCATTCCCATGTCTAGCTGCATCTTGTTCTGCCAAAACTGTGATTTCAACTGTGATTTAAGGAGGATGTGAAGAGAACTCTCATGTTTTAATACCTCTGTATGTAACATTTCTGGCTGCTTTAGAGTTAGGGCTTACTAACCCATTTATTCTCTTGCCTCGGGCCACAGGGAGGACACACTCTGGTTTTACAGTTTGCTTTCTTGGAGGTGAACAGATTTCTTGGTTCTTTGCTGCCAAAGAACTCGCCTGCCAGATGTGAAGAGTTGTGGTTGTCTCCTTAAGCCTGCAGCAAGCCCTGGTGCCAAGTGTCAGTCAAGTAACATGATGCCACAGTTGTTCCCTGGTGCTGCCAGGTTCCCTGTGAATAGCTGTGAAAACAGCGAGAATTGTGTTAATACTGTGTTGCTGCTTTGGGGAAAAGCTAAACCTCTTCATCCCAGGAGGATGACTTACATGAAGCCAGGAAAAGGAGAAGGCCAAAATACAATGAGAGGATGTGAAAACAAATTGTGCTTTTTATTTCCAGTAGCTAGAGAGGGATGAATGAGAGTCTTTATGGAATGTGAATTTGTTACAGGAGGCTGAGAACATGCTTAGAGCAGTAAGATCCAGGGATAGCCTGGTGAGACCCAGAGCAGCTGTTGCAAATGGGCAGTCCCTACTTGTCCTCTCAGCATTATCCACCATCAGGTTCAGTCCTTGGACTTTCCTACATCTTCTCTACAATATTCTCAAACTGTGATCTGTATAATTTAACATTAGTTTGGGTACTGGGAAGAACAGAAAGCATGTTGTGTCTCTGCTGCTGTTTTAAACCCAGAGAGGTGGCAGTGACTGACTCCATTCCCATCTGACAGCTATTCAGAGCTGGAATAGCATTGGGAGCAAGCTGAAGTCCTTCTGAAAAGCATTGTGGGGCTGGCTTGGTGCAGAGGGCATGGAGCCAGGATTTCAGCCCTCTGTGAGCTCAGGGTTGAAATACATGGACAGGACAGCTCTCCCTGCTTGTCCTGCTCTCATTTTGTGACAGCTCTCTGGCTGTTTCCATCCCACACCTCTGCAATAGGAATGTCACTTAACAGTGGGATGCCCATTTCAGAAGTGATTCCAAGCAGTCTTGTTTTGGAGTAAAATTCTTGGCACTTTTGGGTGATTCGGCCCTAACAAGGCCTTTGCAAGAGCAGAGTTGTAGTTTTTATTTGCTGCTGACTTCATCTCTTCTGCAGAATGTAATGCATAAATAGCTGCAAAAATGGCATTGATTTGGGTGGCAGGTTGACTGGGAGATACATAGGATTGTGCATCTTAAAAACCAAATTACTTAAACTTTACCAAACTCTCCTCTTTGATCCCTGACATGCCTGCCAGTTTAGCCATGCCAGAATCCAAATGTTTCTGCAGATTAGTGACATCAAATGCTGTTCAGGCCCTGTTGGAAATATTTTGGGAATGGGGAAAGTCCCTGCTCATGGCAGGATGGTTGGACTAGATGACCTCTAAAGGTCTCTTCCAGCCCATACTATTCTATAAGTGAAGAAGCTATAATTCATGGAGACTTTTTGCCAAGGTGTAGGTTCTTGAGTTTTCCCAGGGAGCTGAGCCTGTGGCCTGGACTGCAGTTGGAAAGCCTGGGATCCACTGCCATAGCAAAATAATTGTGGTGACCATTGCTCTTGTCATAAGGTGAGAGCCATGTGCAGAGTTTTGATATCAGCAGTTAAAGGGCCTAGAGAGGAGCTCAGAATCTTTATTTTAATCATTGTCATTCAAAGGATATTTTCATATAAATACATATGTACCTCTATGTGTATATATATATTTGTAACCAAATAGAAGTTAGAACTATGCAAACAATACTGGCTGCTTCTTGAAACTAAAGCCTACCACAACATTTTGGAATAGAGTAGATTTGGAGTAGACTTGCTGTGGGGTTTTTTTTATTTTGTTTAAAAACCAGTAAAATGCAGTAGACCAAAATTTTACTGCAGTTAGTCTTACTAGAAATTTAAGTTATTCCTAACCTGGAACCCACTCAAGTGAGTTATAAAATTATCTGGAGTCCTACCATCTCTAAAATATTTCCATCTGCTGACAGGCTTTGGCTTGGCAAACATAGGAAAACACGGAGGCTGG
Organism: Anthoscopus minutus; assembly: GCA_013399455.1. Classification (NCBI taxonomy): domain Eukaryota; kingdom Metazoa; phylum Chordata; class Aves; order Passeriformes; family Paridae; genus Anthoscopus; species Anthoscopus minutus. The sequence goes on along the minus strand of VWYI01036707.1, from coordinate 34,422 downwards.
GAATTAGGAGAGATTGAATGTGATGTTTGGGCTGATGGAATCGAGAAAGGACTGGGAACATTTTCTTTCAGATATAGGGTTGAGTTAGTTTCAAGGAATCTTCCTACTTGAGAAAGTCAATTGATGGCTGAGATGGAGGCAGTGATCAGAGCATACCTGGGATGAATTCTGGTTGTGATGGAGGTATTGAAAAATTTCCTGATGAATCTGATGGTACCAGAGTTTAGAGTGCTGGGAGAAATTCCACATGATTTCTGCCTATTCTTTGTGTCAGATCTGATCTTTGCTTTTAAGATTAACTGCAGTACATCTATATGTAACTTGCAGTGACCTTTGGCTTTTTATTCCTGGAACTGTAGACAATTCAGGTTTCCCATAACATTGTCCTCATCCCAACTGTGAACAAGTTACTACTGCGTCTTATAAATTATTGTCTTTCTGTTCCTGAATGTCTGTGTGATCCAGCTGGTTGCCAGCACGACCTTCCAGTGTTTCATTAGCTTTTATGCACAGGGAATTGTTGCAATGGATAAGTTGACCATGCTACTTGGAAGAGTAGAAGCCTTTGGAGAATGACTTTTGCTTCCTCTAGCTGTTATTAGGGAGTGCACACACACACACACCTGTATATACATGTATAGAAACAAATAGAATGTGTTTCAATATAAACTCACTTAGCATTATTCTTACTTAATTTATATTTTAGTCCAGTTGTAAACCAAAGTATTGCAGGTTGTGAAATGTCTCTTGGAAATAAGAGGAACCATTTTTAGGTAGGAATTCTGAAAAGTCTTTGGCAACAAAAATATGGATACAAGTAAGACTTAAGAACTTGTGCTGCTGGAGAGTTGCAGCATTGAAAGGATTTGAAATTTGCTGGGTAAAGTTGGGTGGTGGGGCCTTTTGAAGGTGTTCTTCATGGTCCTTAACAGTTGTGTTGTAAAACAAAGACATTCTGGCAAAGCTAGAAATAAAAGGGGAGAAAACAGCAAATCAAACTGTGATCTGGCACAGCTGGGAGCTGGGGAGGAAGCTACAAAACTAGCCACTGATGCATTTAATGTATAATTTAAAGTTTTAGGAAATGAGCCTTTGCTATTTACTGATGTCTAGAAGTGTTTGGGGGTTTGTTAATAACTTCTATGAAGGCACTTGTTCTGCTGTCACCAATGGGAAGAAATAATGGATTCAAAGATAAGATCTTGCTGATTTTTCTGTGCCTTGGATTAGCAAGTGCTGAGAACAAATTTACCTCTAACATATCCCGCAGGCTTGGCAGCAGCTCTGCTTGCTCTAGGGAGAAGGAAGATAGCTGAAATAAGAAGAGAGCTTATCTGTTTTCAGCCCTGGTGGCACTGGAACCACACAGGGTACAAAGGTGGAACAGCAGCAGAGCATCACTGTGAAGAGGTAGAGCATGCCATGGATGCTGTGGGCAGGGAAAGGCTGGGTTTAGAACTTCCATGGTGGCAGGAGCATGCAGGAAATGCTGCTGCCTTGTGATACAGGTGTCCACAGATGCCTATCCTGGCACATGACAGCTGAGCAGCACCAGTGTTTTACTTGCTGGAGCTTTGAGTAGTAAAGAAGGAAAAGGGGCTAGTCCCCCTGTGGGGTCAGATGTGCTGTGAGCATTTCAAAAACTCCATTGGAAGGAACAGAAGGGTGAGAAGTGAAGGGTGGAAAGGGCAGTATTAGACTTCAAAGTGCCATTTTCTGAGTTTTCTAGCAAGTGTTGAAGACTGAAGTTTGTTTTTGTTTTAGTGATTTCTCTTCTACCTATATCATTTTTCCTATTTAAACTCCACAGCTCAGGGGAGGGTGCAGAGAAGATGGAGCCAGACCCTTCCTGGAGGCACACGGTCGGAGGAGGAGCAGCAAGTAGGCAGCAGTTTATACAAGCCAAAATGAGGTTAGGTATGATAAGACATTATCTCACCATGAGTACAGTCAAATAGCATTGGATCAGGTTGTCCAGAGGGACGTCTCCATCATGGGAGAGTGTAGTTTCCAGGTTCCTGTTTCCATTAGACTATGCCAAGCTGTATTTTTGTTACCTTTTTTTTGAGTTTTATCATGTAAAATGGGCAGCTTTACTGGCCTTCCTAGTTATTTTTGAAACATGTTCAGGTATTTTTAAATACTGCTGTGTAAGTTCCTTGTTTTATCTGACATATTCTGATTTATTATTTTACTGCAGTTACTTAAGGCGGTACTTAAATCAGTGCATTGATTTTTTTGCAGACATTCAGCTTAGTTTTTGTTAATGTGCCAACACCCTTCCCCTCAGATCTATGGTGGAATGGCTGCATTATTTTTATACCGCAGTGAGGCTTATTTATTTAAACCTTTCCATTACCTTTGCATACTGAATACCATTAGCTATGCAACTGTGAAACTAATGAGAAACGAAAAATGAAGTTGGATTGATTAATTTACTGCTGGTCATAAAACACAGAAACTGGCAGTATAAAAAGATTAAATACATTTGAAATTAGTTACTCAAATCACAGAATCATGGAATGGTTTGGGTTGTAAGGGACCTTAAAGCTCATCTTACTCCAACCCCCCTGCCATGGGCAGGGATGTCTTCTGCTAGAATTCCAATAGAAATTACTTCGTCTGGGGCAGGGGGAAGAGTCACAAAACTAGTCTGATATAAAAAAATTTTAACTTGATGATGCCTATAAATTGGTTCCCCATTTGGTCAAGTTCTATAAGCTGTTTCTTGAGGTTTCCCTAGCTCTGCTTGTTCATCTACATGTCTTGGGCACTGGTTTAATACAGGAGTTTGTACTTCTGAGAGTTTAAATGTCTAAAGAAACTCTCTGAATTACTGTGAAGCTTTTCCTGAATCCTTCCTTGCCTGTGTATTGGTAACTGAACACAACTCTTGCCTGCAAGAGGCCAGTGGGAGGAGCATGGCAGCTGTGGGTGACACTAACAAGAAGTGGACAGTGCAATTCTCAGGCTGACAGATTGGATTTTGAAAAGGGGCATGAAGCCCCAGCCCCACTGTGGCTGTCCCCAGCCCCAGGGCATTCTGTTGATCTTTGTTTGCAGAGGCTGTACAGGGCAGCCAAAATCTCCACCAAAGATGCCAGTGTTGTGCTATTGAGGGAAGCACCCCAGGTGGAATTGAGAGTAGAATTTTGTCATACCCTTTGCTTAAGACTAATTCCTTGGGCTCCTCTAAGGGACTGGCCTGGGCAGAAAGCTGACACCAGACAGCTTCCAGGGCTGTGTTGTCATGAGGCAAGTGCCAGGAAAGAATATTGGGAAGGGAGAGAGGAGTGTTGTTCAAATAAGGCACAGTTATTTCCTGTTGGTGGGTAACATGGCTGACATTTAGGATAGGCAAGAGCAATGCTAGGTGGCAGAACAGACTTTTCTGAATAAGGTCTTTTAGAAGCTGAATGAGGAGGAGAATAACATGCACCTGTGTGTTCTTGCAGTAACATATTCCTCACCTCATGCCCCCATACTTGCAGGGAGAATTAGTGAAGATGAGAAGACTGGATCAGATGTTAATTCATAGAAATGGAAGCAAGATATTCAAAGCACTGCTTTAATCTGAAAAGGGAAGGGAATTAATGCAGTTTTCCCAAGCCTCTAGTATGTTAAACACTAGCTGAAACTCCCATGAGCTGTGGCCCCATTGTCCCCAGAGCTCCCCTCGTTTCCCCCCACCTTTCCTGCACAACACTGTGAATATGATATCTGTAGCTCTTTTTAAAACTTTGGATTTTTCCATTAAAACTGCTCAGAGCAGGAAATGCTGTCCTACTGCAGGAGCGGACAGGACGTGACCCCTAAACAGGGCATGGATAATTGAGTAGTGGGAGAGAAAATTTTAAGAGTTAACAAGGGAAGCGGCTTTGTACAGCAATTTTCTAATCAAATTTTATAGTGTAAAAAATCTATCTGACAATCAATTTCTAAAATACAAAAGCCTCTTAGAGGAAATAATCAAGTATATCTTCACCATAAAGATTTAACTGGGTTAGCTTAAATAAAGAGTGCAGGATAATAGATATTTTTTTTTTTCTTTTCAGCAATCACTCCAGAAATGGAGCTGCATTACGCAACAGTGTATTCAAAGGACAGTAACTACCTCTCTCTCTTGGAGTGTTGAGGTTACCACACTACACACTCTAGCAGCAAAGCTTTCACTTTAGAGAGATTTCTTTTCCTTACCTCTGTGTTTCAGAAATACAAGTCTGCTCTGTAAAGTGACTCTAATGAAAATGGCATCTGGCAGGAGCAACAGGAGTCCCTTGGGGTCCACAGTCCTTCTTGGTCCCCAGTTCCTTACTGTGACCCTTTGCAGGTTGGGCACAGGGCTGTGACAGTTCAGGGGAACTTTGTCACGTCCCGTGTGCTGTGTGACAGTGAATTGTCCCCTGGGCCAGAGCTGTGAGACGATATTCCTGCACTGGGAAACCAGTTAATGGTGAGGAAGGTAAAAACCATCTCCCTCCTGCCTCCAAGGCAGCAGGCAGCAGTTTTTAAAAAAAAAAAAAAAAAAAAAGCAATAAGATAAACTACAAACACTTTTATATGTTGTTCGTAGGTCAGCAGATCTGACTCTGCAAATTTATATATATTTATACACACATACAGAGAGGAAATCTCTCATGTAAGAAGGTGCCATTGTTTTTTCTAAACAGAGTCCCTTTCCAAACCAGAACAGCACTTTAAATAGGTTCCTCTTAAAAAAAAAATTTAAAAAAAATTAAAAAGCAAACCCTTTTCTGCCGCAATGCACTTTAACTAGTCAGATGAGTACAGCTGTGGCTGGCTTGGGACACAGCTGTACAGGCAGGCAGCTCCTGGGCAGCTACAGCTCAGGGGGAGCAACATTGCCCATCCCTTGGGCATGGCAGCTCTATCTCCAGCAGCCCCCCCAGGCTGGCATGGCCCCCACGCCACCCGGAGCAGCCCCACTGTGCCCAAGCACTGATGGGGCTGGTGGCTGTTCAGGGGACTTCATAATCTGTCAAGAGAAACCCACCCTTGCCTATCAAGAAGATATAAAATCCATTTTTTAACAGGTCAGAAGTTGCACCCAGTTACAACCTAGCTGGCGGCCCAGCTAGGGCTGAGCTAACCTGAAGAGCAAAGCCAGGAGAAAGCTGTTACTGGGTTGTGGGGTTTTTCCATAACAGGAATATGGAGCCCTCGTCAGTTCTATTTTTTTTTGTTTTTACTGTTTTAATGCAAGTTTGTGTGTCCCACATTGATTCTGCAGTGAGCTGGTTTGCAGAGTAACCATTTGTAACAGAAATTGTGCTGTCACCTTCAGCTAGTGACCTATAAATCAAACCTTTGTAGGACAGGTGTCCTAACCCTCAAGACTTATTTTCACAGTTAAGAAATTTCCTGCTGTACTAATTATTCGGTTTTTTATTATTTTATTTTATTTTTGGTCGCAGTCCTTATTTCAAGAAAAAAAAGTGTTCAGACTAGTCTGGAGTAGGCTGAAGAATAAGCCTGCTGTAACTGGTGTATATCAGACTGTTCTTCATTGATTTTCCAAGCTGTTTCCAAACTGGCCCTCCATGACTGCTTCCGTTTTCCTCTTCCAACAGTCACTGGCAAACAGAAGCTCCTTGGCCATTGGCCATTGTGTGCAGTGACAGCCAGCACTGCTGGAGTGGGGTGGGCAGGGATGGGCAGGGAACCAGAGTTGGGAAAGGGGGAAATGAAACCAAGGTAGAGGGGACTGTACAATTGCATTGAAAGCAGCTTAGCAAAAAGCACTCTCATTGGACAGCTTTAAGAACAATGTGAATGAAAACTTAGCAACTTGGGTAAGAATCTTGGAAAATTCTAAAAATGTATACTTGAAATTCTGTTTGTATTAAAAAAAAAATTTTCCTCTTTCTTTTAACACTGTGTAAAAGAACATTATGCATGTGAGTTGTTTGAGAATTAAATGGTTTGATACTCAGATTCTTCTTGGTGTCTTATGGCTGACTGGTACTGACCCAACATGGATTTTCTGCCTGGTCCCAGCTGTGGGCAGCTCCGCACTGTCCTACACTGAGCAGCTTGAGAGGCTGCACAGTGCCAGGCTGCTGTTCCTGGCAATGCAGATGGCTTCTGTCCTTTTTGGATGAGTTTTGTCTCACCTCTTCAGCAGGCTCAGCCCTTTTCAATCTCTTCAGGAGGAACAAGCCCTGTCCTCTTGTTGCTGGCCAAGTTTTGGATGTTTTCCCAGCTGCCTATGGCAGGGGAAGCATTTTGGTTCAGTGCCATGCTAGGGAGAACCAGGCACTTCCTCAGCCCTCCTCCTTCACCAGTGTCCACCTCCACAGCCTGGAGCACAACTGAAAAAGGCAGAGATTACAGAAGGTTGTGTGTGTCTCTCAGTGACGGTCACAGGCAGAATATGGGATCCAGCAAGAAAAGCCACAGTGGTAACTACCAGAGGAGGGCAGGGAGAGGAAGAGCTGCTTTCTGAACTCTTTGTATTTTCAAAATACCCTTTTCTCCCAGGGTCCCAGCCCTTCACAGCTTCTTTCCAAGGTACTGCTCCAGGGGAGCATGTCAGCCCTTAAAGGACACCTCTCAGATGTGTACAGTTTGGCATAGCCCGTGGGACAGTGGAGGAGGTGGCTCTCCATGTCCCAATCACACACTAGTTGCACAGATGCTCAAACAATCCTACTAGGCACAGGAAAGAATCAAACTCTTGGTAGCCTCCAAAACTAGTGACCCGGTGACCAAAGATCTGACATCTTGGTTAATATGAATATTAACTCTATTCAAGTTAACTCCCTCACTGTTTGGCTTCTCTGGCAATTCCTGCCTTTACAAAGGTGGATATTTCATTGGTTCTACAAAATCCAGAGTAAATGGCGCACTGGGGAGTGCAACCCACTGTCTGCACACACCACTTCCATGACTTCCTGGGGACAGGAACTGTGCTTTCACTGCCTGTTTGGTTTCAAACAGCTGCCTGAAATGGAGAAATCTTCATCTTCAGGACAGCCCTGTCAAAGGTCCTACAGCAGTACAGCCACCCTAAGAAAACAAGAGGTCTCATCATGGCCTGGCAGCAGGCCAAGACACATCAGCTCCTAGAGTAAACTTGCAGGTCAAATAATATATTTTTATCAAAGCTACAGGCACTGGTTACCTTACCTGGGCACTGTCATGGTTCATGGGCACTACTGCTACAGTAGCTGTTAGATGAAATCTTAATATTAAAATAGAGTTTCAAAGCCTTGGCTATGCAAGACTGTCGCTGGTGACTCTCAGCACTTGGACACACAGGACACACCAGTGCTATTGGCAGTTCGTCCACGCACACTGAGCTGCAGAAAGGTGTCCCTAGCCCAGCCAGCACAAGCCTTATGACTGCTGCTGTTCCACTCACCTTTCTGGTGTGGGGCCCCATTTGTTGGAAAAGAATTAAGTCTAGGAAGTGGCTTAGTGCAAACTGTGCATTCAGAGAGCAGTCTGCTACATGCAGATCTATAGGTTTTAATGAACCAAGTGATCAGAGTTACAGAGTGTTGGGCACAGGAAGGACAGCAATGCTGAACTTGGGTGCCACAAAAATACTGGTGCCAGATGAAATTCAGTTTTACTTGCCATGGAGGACACGACAGCTGAGGTGACCTATGAGCCTCCTCCCTTGACATGGCAGGGAAGAGCAGGGACAGCCCAGCTGGATGCAGTCCCTCCATGCAGTTGGCACCAAACAGTGAGACCAACCACCCCAGGAGCAGCCTGTGCTTTGTGACAATACCTCACTTCCCCTGTTCCTGAGGGAGAGGAGGGAGAAGTGAGGCCCTACCAGCCCCTTTTTAGGAGCAAGGATCAGCTATCCTGCCCATGAAGATGATGGTGTTGAGGGTAGCTTCCCGGATGAAAAGCAGGAAGGGCCTGTTGGCATTGAAGATTTTTCTGTTCATAGGGAAGGAACGGCCAGAGATGGTGACAGCTGTAGCAGCTGAAGCCTCACTGCCTTCTTCATTCACCTGCCAGCCAAGAGAAAAGACAGGATTAAAACACAGGCATTATACAAGCATGGTGAGGGCTCTTCCTCCTCCTCCACAGAAAGCAGGGGCCAGCCTACCTCAAAAGCCCCAGACTGCTGAGAAGTGAACACTGTAGGTTCAGAGCTATTTTTTTCCCTTTAATATTTTCTTTTTTAAAAGCAAGAGGAAGACACACTGACACAAAACAAGGCTCACCTCAAGGAAGGCTTTGTGGAAAGCCTCAGACACGTACAGGTCTGTGCGGCCCTCTGCAACGATACCTGAAATATATACAAAGGTAAAACTATGAGTTTAGAGATGGCTCAAGAAAGAACACATTCCTATCCTTCATGGCCTGGGATCAGGCAGAAGGCATGGCTGCCCTAAAACAAAAACATCCTCCTCCATATGCAACTGACTGCTAAACTGCCATGTCCTCAGCGCAGAGCAGGGTGTCCATCCCTGAGTGCAGCAACATATAAATGCTTTCATGTTCTCGCTCCTCATGTGCTGCTGCACCTACTGCCCTGCCATCTAGGGAGGAATGGCTGCCTCTCACATCTACTCTGCACTGCCCTATCTCCATATCTCACCAGGGAGTCTAGCATTTTCTGGACTGAAGAGATCTTCCAGCCCCATTTTCCTCAGCTTTTCCTTGACACTGAAGCTGTCCTCAACACGGAAGCGAGGGAGGTAGACAAAGAGAGACATCTCCTTCATGGAATCTATCCAACCCTGCAGCTTCTCCGATGTCAAGTCTTGCTCCACCTTCTCCAACAGTGTCCCAGCACTGGGCAGGACCAGCACCATCGTGATATCATCCCCTTTGTAAGGCAGCTCCAGCACCTGGACTTTGTCCTGGGCAATGAATGTGTAGTGGAATTTGGACTCCTGGTACATAGTTGGGACTTGGCAGGTCTCACCATTGTCTTTATGAAATATATCCAGTTTTGTGTTTGGAGCTGGGAACTGTGATTTCCAGTGCCCCTAAAAAGGAGAGGGGGAAAACAAACATAAGCACCATGTCTCCTCCAGGGAAGTGTGCTGCTCCCTGGTTTTGTTAGCTGTACCTTAAAATAAATGGTGTTGACCAGGACCAAGACAGTGAGATCATCAATACCACTTTCTGGGATCACTTCTCTAATGCGCTTCTCTGTCTTATTAGACACCCACTCATTAATGATCTGCCTGGAAAGTTCTGGCTTCTCCTAAAAGAAGAGACAAAAAACAGGTTAAGCCAAGGGTTTTAAGCACCTCTTTGTACCCCTTCTGCAGGACACAGGTTCAAAGGATACGTGCTGGGGGAAGACAATGAAGCTTAGGGTTTGACAAGTGGGGATGTGGCTGTGGGTAAAGCGAGCTGAAGTGAGAGGATTCCCTATTGCTTTCACTAGTGCCCCACACACCCAAAGCAGAGAACTTCCTCTGGGCAAAAGACAGGGATGGACTGGGGGTGGGGGATGGAAACAAATGAAAAAGCAAAATCCTCAGCAGTTCTAACTCACTTTGAAGTTCAAGGGCCAGAGTTTTGCTCCATAAACGATTTCACTGATGTTCTGGTAAGTCTCATTAAAGACCAAAGATTTCTCCCCGAAAAGACGGTTGGCTGATACCAGCTCTGAGGATTTGTTTGCTTTCTTGTAAAGGCGGCAGTTCAGCTTGGCAAAGAAGAAATGGATCTGATCTGATGTTTTCTCCGAAATGGTGTCAAACTGAAAGACCTGGACAAGCCAAACAGCAACAAGGAATCTATGAGGAGGCTCTTACTCTCCTGGGCCCCAGAGGAAATGGTGGTGCAGCCTTTGCCTTAACAGCAACAAATCTGCAGGCCCTCAGACCTTTACCCACCATGTATAGGAACCCAAACCTATGGAAAATCAACACATCCCCAGCTCAAGACCTCCTTTGGAGAGTCCAAATAGAGGATCAAACTCTGCTCCGATGTGGAGATGCTGCTCATATTTCCAACACCTGTTTTCTTGCTCTCTATATAACACCTTTGACTGACCCCCAGCTTCCCCTTTAAGTGCTGTTAAAATTAACATGGTGTTCATAACCCCCTACCACACCCCAGAGCAGAGCATTGCACCAACTGGGCCTAGATCTTAGGTCATACCAGGTCATGGGAGGACTCACATGTGCTAAACCCTCCTGTGACAATGCTAAAGGCTGTTCCTTCCCAGGAGGAATTTTCATGGCCTGTTGAGTACTTCTGGTACATTTTTACAGGGAATGGGAATATGTAGCAACTATTTTGAGGGTAGATTTTTGCAGCCCAGGGAATTTTTTATCTGTTCCCAGCTGGAAGGACAATTAAGATTTGTCTGCTGCTATCCAACTTTAAGGCTTTGGGGCAAAGAAAATCCCACAGTACATTGCTCTTTATGAATCTCCAACATCTTTGGCACTGTTTCCTGTAAGGCAAAACTGGTGTTAGAAGCCATTTCATAGGAAAAATGGGGATTAGGAGTGCAGGTGTGGGTGCCTCAATGGGAGAAGGTTCCACTTCCGGTAGGAAGGGCTGCCTAGAGAGGAATGCACAAGTGAAGATTTTGGAGATGTGGTTACAGCTGGTCTACTCAGGCTGTATGGAGAATCCCAACATTATTTGTTCCAGAGGTAGGATCTGTAAGGACAGCAGCAGAGGGGACAAACAGAGCAGTTTGATTCACATTTCCCCATTGCAGGGAGAAAGGCTTCTCTGGGCTGAGGTCTCCCATTGGAGAAAAAATTATGGGCAGCAGCAAATCTCACATAGCAAATGAGTTGTCAGGTGAGTGGGTCTGACATTGAGAAGGGTGCTGGGACAGGCAGGGAGTTAAATTCGTCTCATGGAAGAGCCAGAACTCAGAATAACCTCTTAGTCTGGGAAGAGAACTATTCCCTGAGTATAGGGCCACCAGGTGGAGGGAGAGGCTCCCCATGCACAGGCTCCCCTGCCCTGGAAATGAAGTGGACTGCAAAGTCTCCCATGTGTCTGATTTTTGTCCCAAGGAAGAGAGAGAAGGAATGTGAAAAAGTCTCTCTGCCAACAAGACTTGATATTGTGGCTTTTCCTGCTTTTTACATAAGGAAAAGCTTAGCTCAATCTGCAAGAAGAAAACTGTTGCCATTCCCTTCCCTCACCTTCCAAATGTGCTTCCTTTCCTCCAGATGAAAACTAATCTCCCAAATCCAGGAATGCTGGATCCAAACAGGGAGTAAGGGGAAAGAGCTGGAATCTAAACAAATCCGGAAACAAGGCTTGGAGCAACCTTGTCTAGTGGAAGGTCTCCCTGCCCATGGCAGAGGGGGGAACAAGATGAGTTTTAAGGTCCTTCCAACTTGGGATTTCCCTCCCAAGGCAAGGAGCCCTCCTGACCCTGAGAGTAGCCATTAGCCATGATGACTTTTCATGTCTTTCAGACCTGCTACGGGAAAAGGCTGAGCAATCTCCACCAACCTCCATGAGCTGCTGGAGGGTGCTGCCACAGGCTCCAAGCTTGGTCATGGCGAAGGCTGTGGAAATACTGAGGGGTGACATGAAGATGTTTTCCCCATTGTCCTTGGAGTCAGCCAGGTACTTGTAGAAGGTAACAGCAAACCGAGAGTTGGCTTTTGACAGCTCCCAGACCCGGGGATTGGTGGACTCCGGGAGCTTGTCCTTTGCTGGCTCTTGCCCCTCACCCTCCTGTGGGTTCTTTTTGGGGTTGCGATAGATGCAGATAGGATTCACTGGGATGTCGCGTGGCTTTGCAGTGCAGATGTCTTCCACAGTATAGTGCTCAGGGACAGCCAGCCCCCAGACACTGAGCAGACACACCACGAAGAGACACATTGTCCTGGAACTAGAGAGAGAACTTGAGACAGGCTGCCTGTCTGTGAAACCCATGCTGTTGCCACAGCCCGTGGGCATGTTCCAGCCAACAGTGATAGGAGCCCCACAGTCCTCTCCAATCATCTTTTTGCCCTGGGCTTGCAGGATAAACAAGGACAGACAGATAGCAGGAGGATAAGCCTGCCTGTGGGCACACAATACTTTTAGAAGCTGTTTTTTCCCAGTGACCTGGGACCACTCTTTTTTAGGCAGCAGGCTCAGCCCTGACAAGTTTGTACCAAAATTGATTATTTGAACTTTTGAGTCTTCCCCATTGGCCAGTGAGGTGGCTACAGTGTAAGGACCCTGCCAGACTCGCCTCAGCTTTACAGTACTTTTCAGTTACTGATGTAGGAGATACTACAGCAGAGAAGAAAGGTGGTAAGGAAAAGATCTCCAAGGAAGTTTGTCCCTCCATGGACTGAGTATCTCTAATCCCAAAAAAATGTACTTTATAACCATGTATGGTGTAGCTGGTACATCACACCAATTCCTGTCCAAAGTTCATATCACCTCAGTGCAAACTGGCTGTCCTTGATACCTAAAGAGTGCAGGCTAATGGTAATTACTGCGTTCTTGAAAAAGCAGGTCTCTGAAAATCTCCCAGCAAGAGATAATTTCTATTTTCCCCTTTGCTAAAGCACACTGAACCTCAGAATGTTTTCAGTTAAAAGGAACCTTAAATATCATCTGGTTGCACCCCCTGCCATAGGAAGGGACACCTTTGCTTGACCAGGTTGTTCCAAGCCCTGTCTGACCTGGCCTGACACTTCCAGGGATGGGGCAGCCAGAGCTTCTCTGGGCAACCTGTGCCAGGGCCTCACCACCCTCACAGGAAACAATTTCCTCCTAAATCCCATTACCCACCAGCTCTGGCAGCAAGGCCTCATCAGGCATCCCAGGGCTGACGTCCTGCATGCAGTGGTCCTAAGATGCCCTTTGCATGACTGCTTTATGTACCCCATGGGAGGAAGCTCAAGCACCACAGCCACAAATTTGGGAAACAACTACTAGGAGGGGCTGGCAGTCTTGCCTACTACAGGGCACTTTTTAACATGTGTCTAAGTTGGGTAAGTCACGGCCTGCCTCCACATACTGCCATGGCTATCAAGCATTGTCTTCTGAGAAACTAAATTAAAAGTCACCTGCATTTAGCACTGGTGACTTTCATGTCTGTGATCTTCCAGTGCTGGTGGGCCAGCACCTGCTGGAGGAACATGGGAGCAGCTCAATGGATGATCTGGGATGAAGGAGACCTTTGGGTTCCTCCACAGCTCCTTCCCTGGGATCTTGGCCAGTGACATCATCTCTCTCCAGTTCTTCTGCAAAAGCAGAAACGACCTTATCTGGCACCAAGACTGTCTGGAGCCCCAAGGCTGTGTGATAGCACAGCAAAACAAGAGGGACTCACACAGGCAATAGCCACAGCTCTCTGGTAATGACACATAGATTATCTTGCGTAAGGTTTAGGACAGATGCAACACTACAGAGGGTAAAAAAAATCGAAAAAGGGAGGGAAGTTAACCAATTACAAAACCAAAATGCAACACCCAGAGCAAGAGAAAAAAAAATAAAGACAATTGAAAGTACTCCAGGAAGTGCTGCTCTTTCGAACCTTTCAATCCCCCAGGAAAAGTCAGCCAGCAAAAAGCCAGACACATTCCAGAGTTCTGCAATCCTGGGACCAGAAGCAGAACCCTTCACTGCCTGCAGCAGCCTTCCCTCATCCACACTTGGTCCTGCAGCTCCAGCAGCACTGATGCACTTGTGGCCAGTCCCACCATGGAAAGGACAGCCTCATCATGGTCCCTGCCCTGTCACTCCACTCACCTCCAGGGAAAAGCATGTCCTGACCCTGTCTGTAGGACAAACACCTGCATCTGTCAAGCCAGAAGTAGCTCGTGGTGTTTGCCATCACACAAAGTGCTGCTAATCTAATCTCATATTTAAAGGCCAAAGCACAAGAGTGGGGAGGGCACCTCCATCTTCACCCTGTCCTCATTAAATGAGAAAGACTCCCTGTTTTTACTCTGCAGTAAAGTCCCAACTCAATAAATTCAGGGAAGATACCATACTTTATGCTAATGCATTAAATCTACTTTACCATCCATTAAGGTTGACCTGGCCTCTGACACATCCAATCTTGTCTCTTACAAGCGACAGCCCCTGCTGTTTCTTAGACCAACTCTTTGTTGTAGGATTTGGCCAAAACTCACTCCTCCTCCTGCCCCCAAAGCTTTTCAACACTCTGTTTTTCCTCTTCAGCACTGACACACAGTCCATGTGTCAACCTGGAAGGATATCAAAAGTATTCCCACAACAGCACTGCCTGAAAGGGGTTACTGGCAAAAGTTCTTACAAGAGTGAAGCAACAAAAAGTGCAGAAAGCCAAGAAACAAGTCACTGATTTAGCTCAAAATCAGAAGGCTCTGGGGAAGCATGAAGAAACTCCCCAATCCCATGGCTGCTGTGCAACACAGCTGGGCTCTCACCCACCAGCACACTCAGTTTCTATCCCACTGTTCCATGGCTGTAGGACAGGATGATTAACTGGGCTTGCAGACCCCCAGCACCCACCCTACTGAACCTACTGGGGCTACTGGTAGTGGTAAGAATGTCCCACATCACCCACGCACTGTGCTAATTTAAGAGAGCACAAACCATTTTGAGATTAATTTAGGGAAAGCTCACACCCCAAAACCAGAGTACAAAGCAAACTACCAGTGCTTTTTCACAGCCAGCAATTACTCAGGGCACCCTGACTTCATTAACTGCCCTCCACATGATGATTGGTGACAGGCTGGGGAAAAGTCAAGCCTGACAATTTAGAAAGCCAGCCTTCATGAGAGCTAGAGGGAGGACTTTCTCTAATAGAGAAGCAAGTGGCAAAAAGCCACTCTGGCAGCACCTAAAATTCATTGGCTCCTACTAAGGGAAAAGAAGCTATTTCAAGGAATTAACAATGAAAGATGAGTGGAATCTGTTTCTCTTACCTGCTTCTGTGCCTCCAGCCTTCTACTTTTAGGAGGTAAATGCAAATTTTTAAGAGAACAGTCTTGCTTGAGCCTAGAGCAGTTTCCCCACTGGATTTCTGCACTCAAACAGAGCTAAGACAGCAGCAGAGGACGGTGGGAGGAGAGTGGGATGCTAAGGCCAAAGGCTGATGACCAGCTACTGAAGGTTAAGCAAAGAGTAGGAAAAAAAGAGGCAATGTTTAGTTTGAAAGAGGTTTTAAAGTTCAATCTGACAAGGGAGAGCTTGACCACACCTGTGCCACATGCTCTCAGTTTTTGCCAATAGAAAATGAACTGCTTATCCCATGAGAAAAGCCTCAAACCCTTCACGAGTTTTAATAAAAATTATATAAGCTATTTGTAGATCTAATTTAGGGATCTTGTTGCTAAGCAAATGTTTCCCCCTGTCACCTCTTCCTCATTTCCTGAACAGATACAATTTGGGAGAAATTGCCCCACTTCACATTCTGCAGTTTCAAATACATCCCATCTTAAACACACTCATTTGGAACAGGGTCCCCAGGGTATGGTTACAGCCTCAAGACTGCCAGAACTCCAGGAGTGTTTGGACAACACTTTCAGGCACAGGGTGGGATTGCTGGAGGGCCAGTGCAGGGCCAGGAGTTGAGCTCTGTGATCCTGGTGGGCCCTTTCCAGTCCAGGATATTCTGTGACTCTGTGACCTTTCACTTGCAGAGCTGGAAAGCTGAGGATTAATAGCATGTCCCCCAACTCCTGTCCAGATTCACAAGGCAGACTAGTGAGCAGGACTGAACACCATTTCTGATCCAGGATGTAGCTGCTCTACAAATTCTGCAGCATTGCGCCCCTGAATTTCAAATCCCAAGAGCAGGCTGGCTCAGCAGGTACTGGAGCTGTCCTGTTCCTCGCCTCCAGTAAGAGAAACTTTTTCCCTTAATGGAAAATGCAATTGCAAATTGGTTTGGGTTAAGTAAAAGATCTTACTGTATTAGTATGAGACACAGCTAAATGGGACAGAGATTGTAGAGATAAATTGAAGGGTAATGTAAAAAAATGTCCTCCATGAGAAAGGAAGGACTCACATACTGTACCTTGTAACTTCAGGTGGCTGCTGATTTAATTTTTTGAGGTAACTGACATGCTCACAGGTCCCAGGGTTTTCAGAGTGATTAGGGATGCTCCACACCCAAGCAGATATCCAAGCACAGGTTTCCATTTACGCAGTGCTCAGAGATATTTTAAAGCAGTAAAACCAAAAGTAAACAACTACGCACATCCCAGAGCTCCCAAGGCATTTAAATCTAGGGCAGCTGAGTAAATCTATCTTTTGAATGCAGCACATAAATGGTAATTTATGGTTTATTCTGCTCCAAGCAACAACCCAGCACTCGCATCTGAGCAGAGCTATCCCTAAGGAAGCAGCCAAGATGGCCAGTGTCTTAATACAAACTGTTAGATGCCTTGTTTGCTCTAATATAGCGGCTATTTTACTCCCAAAGCTGCTGCTCCCAGACCCAAAGCAAAGATCAGAGGCTCAAAACCATCCAGCACCAAAGCCTGGCAGCCTGTGGCAAGACAGATGAAGTATCACGCTTTGGTTTTACTCTCCCATACTTTTAGTCCTGCAGACAGAGCTGGAGTTCACAGTTAGGAGGAAAGAGGTTACAAAAACAACGGAACACACCCTAGCAGGAAAGAAACAGTTCTTAAACATACCTGATTGGTGAACAGGAACATAAATTGCCTTAATTTTGTTTTGTGCTTTGGGTGTTCACTGTTGAGTTTCATAGCTATGCATAGGGAAAACAACTCTTGCATTCACAGAGCAAGATGGGATCAAGGAATCTCATGAGCTAGCCTTTTCAAGATTCTTTCTATCCTGCTATCCATATCCAAAGGGGGAAAAAATTCCAGCAGGTACCATCCACTGCAGCCTGGCCTCCCCTCTTTTCCACATAAAGAAATGCAGCAAGTTTCCCCCAATCTCTCGATGCAGAACACCCACCACTTCCTTCCAGAGGGATCTTTCTTTTAAAAGCCAGCCACTGTAGGAATTCAGCTCTTCTTCCTTCTGAAGTGAGTCACTCTGTGAGGATCCTGAATCCTCAGAGCAGTGGGAGAAAGGGTAAAGAAACCATCCCCAACTGAAACTCAGTTTTCTGCTACATTTCCCACTAAATACAATTCCTTTATAGGAACTGAATGCTTCAAGTCATCCAACAAGTATGGAAGTATGAGGGGGCCTAATAATGTAGCAGTGATGGGCTTCAGCCCAGCAAAACATACCTTACCTTGATCCATGGTGCCCAGGCTCAAGAATAATAAAGACAATAGTACTGAACATTATGCACAAACTGGAGGGGCAGAAAGTTATGCTTGTCCTGGAGTAGGCAAAAGAACAGTTTTTCAATGAAGCAGCAGCTTCATCCAGTTTCAGATTTACAATGACTTGTTAAAGACCACGAAAAGGTGTGAAAGGAAAAAACTAAAAATCATAAAGCAGACTGTGGAGCAAAACGTATTCTCACTTTAAGGCAAGTTCCAAACCGGGCTCAACATTAGACAAATGCTGCTCAATCCTTGCTCTGAATGGTCTGGTTTGCTTCTGAGCAATCAACAGTAACTTTTCTTGTTCACCTCTGGTGAAAAAGTGAAGAAGCCACTTTGTTTACAGGTGAAGTCAAGAGAGAGCAGACCAAACCCAGGAGACATGTGGTTTCTCTGCTATTTGGCATCTCTTATGCTCCAGCCCAGAAGAGAACATACATACCTCAAACTGCTGAAAATCTTACTCAGATGGTCTGACAGTCCTCACACAAAATTCAGAAGAACGCACATTCATCCCAGACAGAAAACAAGAGGTATTTCAAAGCGTTCTTCATTAATTTATCACTTAATATAAATGCTGACAGAAAAGCAGGCAAGACCTTGTAGACACTTCCATCTATTTACAAACCAAATAGTGAATCACTTTTCCACTCCTTTTTTTTATTCAATCCGCAACTCAAAGGACTCTCAGACATTCTCTGAGAGCAAGGTCAGGTTGAGTCAGCTTTAAAAGGGAGAAAAGCAAGGTGAAGAGGGAAGAAGAAATAGCATTTCAACATATGGCTTTTTCTATATAACTGCCATGCATATATAGTAGGTCTCCACTCCCTTGTTCTTTCACACAGAGTGACACTGTTGGCCATAGCTATAATATAAAATAGTAATATAATAATAGTCTGATAATTAAATAAAGGAGAGCAATACTGATTTTCAAATCTTTGGATCCTCTTGCCTTTTGCCTCCTTCAATGGAATCCATCCCCCTTCAGCAGAGTATCTAGAATGTTTGTCTTTCAAGTCTAAAAAGTGTATTGTAGGACTAAAGACACAGGGAGTTGGATATAGAGAACTTTCTTCTACTCCTTTTGTTATCTCAGTTTTCCCAAAAGACAGCAAAGGATCTAACCTTTCCATGTACCTCTGAACATCCCCTCCATGATTAGGCCTGTACATACAAGACTTCATAATTCCCCTGAACTTGGAAAGAATTCAATTTATGGAATTCTTTTCATACATTCTACTTGATCTCTACTATTACAAATGTTTTGATAATTACAAATAATAAATATCCACAATATCAACCGAGAGTCAGCCATTCCCATGAAAGATTGAGAATTTTTGTTTATGGGAAAGAGAAACAGGAAAGGAAGAAAGCACTAGGAGAAGAAAAGCAGGGAAAAACACAAAGAGAATGAATGATATATTGTTTAGCATTGATTCATGATAACAGCAGATGGAATTTCATATATCTTGAATCCTAAATAAATTTAAGAAATAGTTCATAATCTGACTCAACAAATCTCATGGTCTCCTTTATTACCTAGACTATCCTTTATTTTATTTTTTTTTTGTTAAATATACCTCCGCAGGGCACAATCACATACAATCAATACGATTGGATAATTACATGAGCTCTATCCCAAGCATATATGCACCAATGTTAAAAAGTTATTTAAAAAACCAAACAAAACAACAACCCAAAAAAATAAACTCCACCCAAAAAGGTGATAATGACTGCAGAATGTCTCGGGGAGACTTGTAAGGAACTAACAAGATCAAAGGAAATTAGACTTAAAAAACCACAAAAATAAAAATCATATATCGAAAAATCCCA
Organism: Anthoscopus minutus; assembly: GCA_013399455.1. Classification (NCBI taxonomy): domain Eukaryota; kingdom Metazoa; phylum Chordata; class Aves; order Passeriformes; family Paridae; genus Anthoscopus; species Anthoscopus minutus. The sequence continues at coordinate 15,418 of VWYI01036707.1, read as the reverse complement.
CAACTGGAAGTAGATGATTTCAAAGAAGAAGTGAGAGCTGTCATATAGATCCCACAATTCTTCCTCCTCCTGCCCATAGCAACAAATACAAGGCAGGGGGAAGAGCTTAACATGGTGCTACCAGTTAGAGAAAATAAGGAACAATAGCCAAGCTAGAGAACAGTTGCTAAGCTGACTTCAAGGAAAGATCCTTTTAACATGCAAGCTGCTTACACAGCAAGCAGAGGCTAAAGGGGGAATGGGAATTCCTTAAAACTGGGAAAAATTCTAAAAGTGATTAGTTTTCCCCATGTTGATCAGCTTCACTTACAAGAGGCTGCAGATGAACAGTACCAATTGTGAGCTGTGCAGCAGCTGTGATGTGAACAAGATTGCTTCTTCCTCTTAGGTTGCTTCATGCATTTATTAAAGGCTCCTGCCAAATTTCTTTTTAAAAAGTTACAAATAACAAGGTCAGTGCACACATCCAGTTGTGGGATCCATCTGATATACAATCTGGTTTGGATGCCAAAGACTTGTGAGTACTGTCTGTCATAGAACTATTAATAAAATCTTTTTAACATGAACAGAATTATTAATAAGAACTATCAATAAAATCTTTTTAACAAAGAAGCAAATAGTTTCTTGAGCATCAAATACTCCACAATATTTCCTTTTTTTTTCCATTTACAGATATGTTTACCCCATATACATTTCACATGTAATTTCATCATGTCTAATGCTTTTTATTTGGAGACTGCACTACGTGTTGCTTCTGTCTCTCCCAATACTATATTTTTAAAACTGAAGTGGAGAATTGTGTTTTCCTAAAACGGGCAGATCTTCAAAACAGTTGTTTCCTGGCATATGAAAACATCCAACCAGTATATCCAAGGAAAGCAGCTTTACTGAATGAAGTTAGGCACCTAAACCTTCCCAACTGCTGAACACCTTGTAATTAGCACTAAAAATTATATACAAACTCACTGGAATTGCAAAGATTGCCTGGGAAAGATCACTTAATTATTCATGTTACTAAGTTACAGGCATCCAATTTTGATTATTATGGCCACATATTTTAAGCATCAAATGACTGTGATGTTCCTGATGCAGACAAATCCACATTGCCACGAGCTCTTTATACTGGGAAATTTTAAAAAAGCTGCAGCCTCTTTGCTTGCCATACTTGCCATGGCACAATATTACACTTGCCAGTAGGAAATAAAATTATAAATGTTAAGTTTGTTCTCCTTTCTCTGCTAAACAAGGCTCTATCTGCTTCACAAGAAGTTCTTTGACAACACTAAGCAGTTACATTCTTCCTACAGAAGAATAAAGGCCACATGTTAATTGTAGAAGGACATTGTGCTGAGATAACATTTACCCAAATTCCTTTCTTATGCTGTATAACTAGAATTAACTTAACTCTAGTCTCTGCCATCTCCTGACATTCCAACAGAAAATACTGCAGTTGGTAACCATTGACTATGGAAATGAAAATTCCCTATGAAGTTTTTTACATTTTAAGAGTCTGTTTGAATGGAGAGGAAATCAATTTGTGCTACATAATAGTATCTATGTTGATTTACCACAAGTAACAACCACCCATCTCTTGGCGCCATAGCTGTACACAAAAGGTGGCTTAGAAGAGCTGCTTCATTTTCTTCAGAAATTCAGTTTACACTTACTCAAACAAGGTGGATACTTTTCCAGTTCATACCTCCATTACCATGTAGGCAACTCAAGAACTCTTGCTCCCTTTCTTCCCCACCCAGAGGAATGGATTTATTGTGATACAAGAAATTAAGCTGCTGACCTGCTAACTTTTTCTGTATTGTTTTTAAATGAGCAACATTAGGAAGAAAGAATGGAAGGCTGTGTTTTGGAAAGTGAATGATGACCAAATTTTAACATGAAGGTAACATCATGCCCCAGCAGCATTGCTCTGTGTGCATTGTTCCTTCTATTTATCCTACCAAAAACACTTCTCCATACACACACAGACAAGCACAAAAACTTGCACACTGCATATGTTTGAGTCTTTTCGCCCATTTCTGAGCAGAGAAGGTGGCTGGCACTCACACTGTTGATCCTCCTGAACATTGGCATGACATCTCTTGGACCATATAAGCAGGTCTGAAAGAGCCAATTCAGGAAAGAAACTTTATACTGGGGGTCTTTCAGATAACTGTCCTGAAAGTTCGCTTTGTTATAGTCCAAAATCATAAATGGCAATGGAAATGAAGGTTTATGCTACTTGGACTTTAAGAGATTTCTCTTTAAACCTAAAAACTTTAGTAACAAGTCTGTGAGAGTTTAAGTAGTTCAAGGAAGAGAAATGACAGCAGCTTTCTTGTATTATCAATAAAAGCCTCACTTTTGCCCTTTCTAATACAAAATTTTCCCCACCTTACTCGGTCCATGCTGTCAAGAGACAAACAAGTTTGGTTTTTCCACATCTAATTTAATGCAATGCCAGAGTTTCACAAATCTTTTTGGTCCCAGTGGACTTAAAAGTCACATTTGTAACACAGATTTATCTTTTACTGTAACTGAAGAAATTTTCAATCAGAATTCAATTTAGAAACACTTAAAAGCAAGGCTTCTTGGATTATAACATTTCTATATTCTTTCTCCCTCTCTAAATGAGCCATTCAGTCAGCTGAGAGACTGTATGAGAGACTGAAAACACATCACAACACCTCAGATACATCTCAGTACACTGCAAATTGTATGACTAAACGGAATCATTTTCCACAATTCAATGCATGGGCAAGGCTTGACAATTATTAATTTCTGGAAATTGTTACTAGGATAGTACAGTCAACTCACAATATGCTACACAAATGTCTGACAATCAAAATAGCTATACCGGGGGAAAAAAGTGTAAAGCACAAGTCTTTGGCTCTCCTTTAAAGACAAACAGCAATTTACCATGTTTATACAGATCCCCTGTTTGCCTACCAGTAGGGGCAATATCACATTTGTGCATCACTGAGTAATAACACCATTAGAAAAGGCAACTTCACAGAAGTTATTGGCTAAGCGAATTCATTTGAATGCTCTGTTTTGAGGCAGCAAGCTGTCACTATTACACAATCAGGGAGGGTAGATGGGCAAGCCACAGGGGAAAAAGATGCAAAAAGGGGAGGGATGGCTCAGAAAAATCTAGAGATAAGAACTTGAGAAGAACAGGGATAAAAGTGTTGCTACCTTGAAAGGTGCTCTGATCTACAGAAAAAAAAAATCCTACTCTGAAATTGGGCATGAAAGAAGGGCAGAAAAAAAAGGTTTAAACTTCTATTAAGAAAGAACTAGGTGAAGGACAGATAGATTAAATGTTGACAGAAGGAGGGCCCTGACACCATGGTAGTACTGCTTCCTCTTGCCCAATAGAAGGAATTAAACCACTTGATAGCCAAGACTAATTTCACTGAGGTGGCCAGAATTCCTGTATGCCTGAGACAATGATAGGCTAAAGAAACAAGTATAGCAAGATACAGTCATTCCAGACATTTTCACACTAGCTAGCTATAAACTATTGCTATAACAATGCTGCCACTACATACAGGACTTTCTGTCCCCCACAGTCTCCCAGTTTTTCCACAAAATTGGAACATTTTAGGTGCAGTTTCCAGAAAAAACATAAGAGCATGCACTGCATTTTGCTGTTTGATTTGTTTAATCAACTAAACTTCTGCAAAAAAAAGCAGGAAAAGGGTAAGAGGAGGAGGAGATGAAGCAAAGTAGAAAATCAATACTATTAGTAGATATTAAACAAAATATTTAACAAGCCAAAGAACAATTTTGGGCAAACAGGGCATTCACCTGGGCATACTGATCACAACAAGGACATTATGCACAAAGTACAGCATAGAGAGCTGGATGAAGAAGGAAAAAAACCCAGTAAGGTCTCCCTTCTAATCCACAGATTTTGGAAGCATTTATCATATGTAGGCCAGCAATATAAATAGTGCTTAATGAAGAATTCCAGGAGAAAATGTGGAGAAAAGAATAATCCCTAATCTGGTGAGGGAGCTAGGAAATAAAAGGTAAAGAGATTTTTGCTCCTCTAGATCTTCTTCCCAGTATTATAATTTAATCTGTAGTGTTCAACCTATCATAACCATCTTTGAAAATTAATTTTACATCCACAATTAAAACAATCAAAAAAAGGCACATTCTCGGTTTGTCCTCCTAGATTAGAATATTGCACTAATTATCTTGACTAAGATGAGCTCCCTGTGTTAATAAAGACATGGCAGGAAGGAGCAAACTAATTAAAGTTAAGGAAAAGGCTGACCTGAGGGTGGTGCTCTGCACTGACAAATGAGAGGGCCCAGGGCCTGCATTAGGTGACCTGAGAGCAGCCTCATCAAGATGTCCATCCTCCACATGCCCACAGCTGAGAAGGGAGGAATGGACCTTATGGGCTCCCAACTGCATCACCTCATTTCTGCTCCGCTCCAAGGGGAGTGGCTGGCATACTTGGCTTCAAATAGAAGATACAGATGGACAGGGACAAGGGGAGATGAAGCTGTTTCAGTGCAAAGTTGATTCTTTGCAAAAAGTTAAAAGAAGCATTAGAAAAAAGCAAGCTTCAAACTATTCTAGGCAATTAAGAGGCCAAAGTTTAACTAAGAGTGAAATAAACCCATGTTAAGACACATGGAAAGTGTGGGGGGGTGTGCTGAAAAATTATTTTATTTTCATTCAGTGCTTCTACCTCCCAGATATTTGATCATAACAGCTGCGCTCATGCGAAAAAATTCTTAAAACATACTCAATATATATACAGATATAACTATGTATATGTGTATATATATATTTATATATAAATTTTTATTTAAATAAAAAAGAAAGCTCGAATCCCAAGCCAATATGTGTATCAAATCCTTGACCAGCCAGGTCTGTAGGGCATAATCAAATTCAATGTGAAATAGTATATAAACGCGGTGCCTTGACTGGGCAAATTAAATAATTGCTACTCAAAAGAGTCTTCTGTTTGGACTCTCCTACTGGTAGGCAATAGTGAGACTGTATCCCCTCCCACCCCCGTTTTGTTTTATTTAACAGTATGATGAATGCAAAGCTTAGCCCAAGGTTGCTATAACCTCAGCAGGAGTTAAGGTTAAGGGAAAAAAATCTAAAATCCAAGAAAATGTATTAACTCTTGCTTTACCCAACCAAAGCAATGCAGTAATTTATTACATAACCAGTGCTTTCCCACTTAGTAGTCTAACCCAGAAAGAAAAAATGAGGACAGGCCAAGAAAGTAGAGAGGGAGCAGCACTTGCAAAGTCATTCTCAAGAGGTCTTCATACCCAGGATCTTACCTCAGTGTATGCCAAAAAAGTAAAAAAATGTGCAGCAAGAGCAAAATCTTTAATTAAAAAAAATAATCAAAAGACACAGCTTCTCTGGCTTATGCCTACAAAGCATCTACTTAGAGAAGTATCAGATCTATCAGGCAAAATTTGCTTCTCAATACTTTTGGCAAGATCTGTGTTGCACCTTCAATGGTTACTTTGGCGCAATTTTTCCCCCGTGAAGCAGGAATCCAGGGTGGATTCACTGTAGCCCTGATAAACTGCAGGTTTGAGATACTCAGGCATCAGATTTTAACATACACAGATCTTGAACAATGCCACCCTTTAAAAAGGACCATGCCTTTGCAAAGACTCTGTCATTTGTATTTTAAATTCAGCAATTTAAGCAAGAAGCTGCAGGTTAAGTTCCTGGCCACAACAGGAAGAACTGTGTTAAGCATGAAGCTTGCTGCATATCTTTTGACACTGCAATTCACAGCTACTCTCCAACCCTCATTCCTTGCTTACCCTTAAACCATACAAGGAAGTGGCCAAATTGTTTTAGTAAGGTAATAAGGAATTATGCACTGGATATGTAATAACACCAAAATAAAAGAAAAGAATCTACTTCATTAAGATCGTACAATTAATCAAACAGAGTATATATATAATATCTTTTTTTTAAGCCCTGGGATTCAAGGCGTCCAAAGTTATTAAAATAAAGTTCATTCACAGAACAAAAACAAATTTAATTTGAATTGCTTGCAGATACTGCTAATTTTCATTTTTTTAATTAAAAAATGCGTTAATATGAGCTATGTGCAGGATTTGTTTCTAGTAGTTGTGTTTGTGCACATTGCCTCTGGGCCTGCTGCTCTGCTACTGCTGCTGCTCCTGGGTTTCTCCAATCATCCCTGGAAAAAAAAAACCACAATATGGAAGCTGCCGACACCCCAGCAGAAAGAACTCCAGGGTGTGCTAGCCTTGCTTCATGGAGCAGATGTGGGTGTCACTCCCGCTCGCTGGGAGTCATGGCCATCTCCTCCTCTCTCGGGGTCCTCTGACAGGCTGAGAGATGCCATATTGTTTGACAGGAGGCCAATATTCTCTTGGGTCAAAGCTGATCCATTTGGAACATCACTGCTGAAGGGAAGTTAAGGAGAAAGGGGAAGTGGATGAAAAGAAGCAATTACTGAGATTTTTCCTTTTATTTTTAAGTAAGAGGACTTCAGTGTACACATTCCAGAATGCTTAACTTACCTAATAATAACTTATCTTTTTTTCTCCTAATTTTAAAAATATAAACAGTTGTTTTGACTGCATTACTTTCACAGCACCACATAGAAAAATTAGCTCCTGCTCTGAAGGTGTCAATCTCATCGTGCAGCACAGAACTCCAGAACTGGTTATAAAAAGAAGGCGCACACTTCAGCAACAGTGTATTTATTCAGAAAATGCTCATTCTGAATAAATATTAATATTCCAAACTGCTCACATGAAGTTATATAAGTATCCAAGCTTCTCTGTTCAGTGATGGCCTGAATACATGTAGATGCTTGTGGCCATTATGTGAATTAAAATCAATCTCAGTATCTACACAGATATAAGTCCACTACCAACAACTGAAAGTGAACTTACTTTCAAAATGTGTGCCTTCCTAAACAACATCCATATCATAAACCTTAGCAGGATGGAGTATCTTTCACATTTGGGAGATTTCTTTTATTTGAAACTAAAACAGCAGATAAGGATTTATTTTCTAAGGAGGCTGCATAACTCCTGCTTCTCCCTACTAATCATCCAATACTGACTAGACAGATTCCTCTCTGACAGACACTGCAAGTCTCCTGTTACAGTAATTTACGTACAGTCTTATTCCACTCACCTACTCCACAGCTAGAGAGGTCCTTAATTCATGCCTGCACTGTAAAGACTTGATTTGTATTCTCTTTTCCTAGTAGGTGCTTCCTCATCATAGCTGATATGAGGCAAGGGTAATTATTCAATAGGAGAGTGGCCCTGAAGAAGTCAGTCTCCTATTACACAAAAACATGTTGAAGGCCTGTATTACCTGAATGTCAGTGTAAGATCCTCAGCTGGAACCTTGTTTTGTGGTTCTAATTGTCCATTTTCTGTCTGTTTAGTGGTGCCCAGCTTGTTTTTCATATCCAGTGAAGACTGGCTCTCCTTTAAAGAAAGGACAGATGAAACATTCTTTAAGAGTGTGTTGAAAGAACTGGAGACTTCATCCCTTAAGGACGATGAAGAACACCTGTAAATTGCAGTCACACAGTTTAACCCACAAAAGCCATGAGACAAAAACAGACTTTTAGATATGCTCAACCTCTGAGGACACAATATTTTCAAAAAGGAAGGGATGATCCTTGTAACAACAAGCAAAGGCCACAGACTGTAAGAGCACATAGATTTCTGAACACTAGCCTGTACTTGCAGATGATGTTTCCTATGTGAAAGCAGTTTATATAACTCATGGGACAGTGACCTTGGAGACAATTTAGTTTCCATCAAATTCAGCACCACACTTATTTCAAATGGTGACAAATTAACAGCATTTTAAAGTGTTTACATTAAACTTCTTCATGAAAAAGACTCAAGAAACTCATCAGGAGGTTTTGAAGAACAGAGGTTAAGAGGAAGATATATGACTCCAGCAGGGAGCCTTTCTACCAGGGTGAAAGGGGTGCAGCCAGGTACACAGCTCTCCACTGCATCCCTCTGTCTCCCACGCTTCCAGCACTCACCATGCTCAGCTCACGAGTTCGCTTCCCAATTTCCCTTTCCACCTGGTGTAGCTCCAAGCTCAGCTGTTCACTTGAGATCATCCCAGGCCACTTGGGAGGTGGGGGCTGTGGTTGGCCTGCCAGGGTAGTCGCCTCCCTCTGCAACAGCAGCCTGTTACTAACAGCCTAAATGCATAAAGCCAAGCACATACACAACTGATAACACAAAACACCAAGCACAGACAGCTCTAAGGCCATAACTCCAGAGTATAGCTCATTTACAAAACCAAGGCTGCCTGTCACCACACTTCACAATGTCCCAATTGAAATCACTTCCAGTGCAAGTTTCAACATGCTGATGTACACACAGACACGTATTTTCACTTTTAAACAAGCAGTGTTAAATATCTCTTACTGTCATAAATTTGCATGTGTTTTCTTAATATACCATGCCTTTCTCAAAACTAAGACTAAGCCCATGAACAAAAACACTACTCACTTCTGAGCATTATGTTCAGTAAAAGAGAACTGCATATAAGCAAGCCTCTTGCTTTATTTACAGCAGTAGAATTTATCTAATTCTACAGCAGAGCCAGAATTTCTACAGCAGAGCCAGAATTACTACATCATTTTGAGAGATGTAGTTGTTAAATGCATGTCTCTACTGACCCACTAGGAAACAGAAGAACAGAGACAAGTTGAAAGTTACTAAAAGCAGTAGCCATGTCAGCCATTCTAAAAATCTGCTAATACTTGCAAATTAGTTCTGCAAGTGTGTGCTCTGCATTTAGATACATCATCTTGTACTCCACACAACCCAACATATGGCTGCTGTAAGTATAAATGCTCATGCAATACAAAAGCAAAACTATCTAGTTCATACTCTGGCTGAATTGATTGCTGCAACCTTCTAATAGGCAAACCAGTGAAGACTCCTTGATTTCTGGTATCTACATGTAGCTTTAAACACAAGAGATAAACTGAAAGCTGTTCTTCAAAATAACTGACTGATTCTGCAAAATTCATATTACGGCAAAATCAAGGTTCAACATTCAACTCTGTAGGATTTGACACTGATGCAATCACAACAATGATGAGCAGGAGAAGGCTACTTAGAGATTTTGCAACTTTCTACTCTTGTATTATGGCAAAGCAGACATGCAAGACTGGAAACATTTTCTCCTCTCATTCCCAAACAAGAGCACAAAGCTACGTTTCAAGTAACTAACAAATGCATATTACTGCAACTACTGCTGTGACTTAATTGTGAACTCTTAAACTAATTTGCAATAACCCTCCACTGTAATGTGTTCTTAGTTAACCATAGCTTCAGCAGAAGCTGCTATCTACTACTTACAGCAATTTCGTCTAGGTAAATGTTAACACAAATAGTTGTTGAGGTACCTAGAACAGTTTTCTGGTAAATATTTACTGATTTTTCCTAAGAGGAAAAAAGTAACTAAAGCTTTCTAAAAGTATTCATTCATTATGGCTTGACATTTCTCCTTCTGTCTCACAAAATCAAAAGATTCCAGCTCATTAATTCTTTTACAAACACACATTCATCTTTCCTTATACTGCAACTCCTTTCTTCTAAGAGAGGAACCATAAAATATTAAGCTTTAATTTTTCAAGCTAAACATATTACATATTTACTTTCTTGACTCTTGTGGTTTGTGCAGTTTAGGAAGGTACAAACACAGGTACAAACACAAAGCCAAACACAAAACAGATGAAGCTCATGGCTTTCTGCACAGAAAGATCAGACATTTCCAACAGCAGTAAAATCCAGAAGAACAGACACCTACACCACAAGTTTGCCTCTGAGGAGGATGGGACAGAGGAGGAGTGAAAAAGTCACCTGTCAGTAAACAAGACTCAGCACAGACTGCAGATTAACTATGGTGTGGATGTGCACGTGGAGTGCAGGGAACATTCTGCTGCTAAGCAGAAAGGCTGACACTTGCACCACAGCCCAGATGCCTGGCACTGCAGGATTAAGTACTGAGTATCACTACAAAGGTCAGCCAATGAAAAGCTTTACCAGTGTAATCTCTCTCCATACCACCCTCTAGTGCTGCTCCAAAAATGCTGGTAACCAACCTCCAGTCCCCGCATTTGTGTCTGCTGGCTGATCTGATGGTCAACTTGCTGAAGTTCCAAGCGCAGCTGCTGCTCTCGTTCAGCTGAGGGCAACTGCTTCCCATGACCAGCCACATCCAACATGGACAGCCTCTCCCTTTGGGTTTGGAAAATAAGGAGATTTTACAAAAAAAAAAATCTTTATTCAACTGGCACAGGAAAAATAGATAAAAGAAAATTTAGAAAAAGGCAAAGAAAAAAAAAATCCTACCTGTCATTGAAACGTCCCTGAGAAGGTATATTTTGATGAGGAGAATATGGAGAGCCCCCCCAGCCACTGTGGGTTTCATAAGGACTGTAGTCTACCAGAGAACAAAAGAAAATCATGTCCTGTTACTATAAAATCATCCTTTCAGACATTCAGCCAACACAGAACTAGACAGAGAAGAAGAAGAAAGGCCACCTCTCTAATTATAAGAAGTTCAACATTTCTTCTGATTAAATGAGCACAGAAATACTCTCTGTGACTGGTCTCACATGTCTATTACATGACTCTTCCTGTAGGTCTAACAGTTTGTGATGGCCTCCAGAGTCTGAGGACTTCAGATACTCAGGCAGATGAACAAACACAGAACAAAACTTACAGACATGATGACTGCAGTTATTTTTACTAGTGAAGTTCCTAAAAGACTCAGGAGTTCATTGATAATTCTGACCTACCTAGGTAACCAGAGTTTAAAGATTAAGTTTTCAGGGAAGTCAGAGTTCTACCTGTAGTAAAGTCTAAGAAATTACTGCCTGAAAAAGCTATAAGCAAGTTTGGGGGAATACAATAATTAAATATTTTCTTAAGGTTATCCAGTGCACCTCAAGAAAGAGACAATCTTTTGGAGCAAGACAAAAAGCCGTATTATACAAGTGATTATAAAATAGATGTGTTAGAAATTAATTACTTCTACTTTTTTGCTTTGCCTAATAGTCCACGAGACAATGGCTGCATTAAGCTTGCAGAAGAGCAGCAGTACAGCACTTCATCAAGATGGTTTTGCATTATGTATTTGGAAAGTGCTAAGCTTCTGGATTCTGCTGCTACAGATTTGAAATAAGCTTCATATCAGAGGGACTGACAGAACAAAGTAACTTCTTCTAAACAGCAACAGCAGATCACTAACAAATACACTATGTATGCACAAACATGTAATGGAATAATGAATATCCTGAGTTGGAAGGGACATGTAAGGACCATGGAGTCCAACTCCTGGCCCTCCACAAACACCCCAACAACTGCCTGAGCGTACTGTCCAAACACTTCTGGAACTTGGGCAGTCCTGGGGCTGTGACCATTCCCTGTTCAGTGCCTCACCACCCTCTGAGGGAAGAATCTTTCCTTGATATCCAATCTAACCCTCTCCTCACACAGCTCCAGTCCTATCGCTGGTCACTAGAGAGAAATCAGGGCCTGCCCTTCTGCATCCCCTTGGGAAGAAGCTGTAGACTGCTATGGAGCCTGCCCTCAGTCTCCTCCTGTTCAAACCAAGTGATCTCAGAAGGCCATGGTAACCTTGTTCTGAATTCAGTCTTATCAGTATAACCTTAGCTGAAGTTATTTAAGTGGCATTAACACACACAGCAGGTGTATTTCTAAGACAAAATACAAGTTTACAGGGCTTGTCTTCAACCTGTACAACACCAGCAGTAAAGAGAATAGCAACAGCCAGCAAAATCCAGGAACACAGATCATACCTGAAATGACAGATTTGGTGGCAGCTCCCTGAATTGCCATGGCCTGCATGGGCCCAGAGTTCTGGTACACAGCTTTGGAAGTACGAGAGATGGCCCCAAATCTTGACACGGTTGGTCGGTCTCCAAATGGAATGAGGTCATCATCCCCTGTCTCGGCCACTCGTCGCTGCATGTCCAGTCGCTGCTCACGCATGGCTTTACTGTCGACATTCTGGACAAGACATGGAAAAGGCACTCAAAAACTCATTCAGAAAGTAACAGGATCAAATTCCTTTCACAACAATTAGGTAAGTGCAGTAAGCTTCTCTTGAATTCTCTTCGCTTTTCAACTAGTTTACCTGTTCTTCAGTTTCTAGCTCCAGTGTGAGAGGGGACCTCTCCTTAATGGTCTACCTTAAGATGACCATTACTACATCACAGTGAAAAAGCTGCAACATTAATTGTGATCAAATCCAGAAGAGTGCAGCAGAAAACAGAAACTGAGACAAAGTCTAATGGGAAGAGAAGGGGGAAAAAACCTCCCCCTTATAAACTCAAAGAAGAGATAAGTGGGCATGTCTGAGGAATACATATTCCTTCTAGAGTCCAAAAGAAATTTCTCTGAAGCCCACTGTTAAGAACTGTATAACCTAACAGCCTGCAAATGACTTGGAATGGGGATTTTTCAGTACCACACTTACTTGTACATGTTTAGTATATTTTTTCAGGCATTTTTCATTTAGCAGCAGTACTGTTTGGAATGTCCTGATTTTTAACTGAGTTTCAGACTCAAACACCTTAATGGGCCAGCATATGAAGAAAGTGTTCACTCTCTCCTCAAAAAGCTGATTTAAGTAGGAAAGTTATCTGTTCGCTACCAGAAAATGTAAATTGGTAAGAATTGCCAAAATCAAAAGACTTTGCTAAGGAAGTAAAACTGTACACAGTAAAACAAGAGCAAGGTAAATGAGGCCACTACACCAAGAAAACTGTCTAAAGGCTACAATCTTTGGTACAGTTCAATATTAAAATAAAACTCCACTAGTTTTCAGTGGGGATAAGGATTGCTAGAAACAGTTGACATATGTGAGGCAGGAATAGGATGAAAATGGCACTAACTAACTAAGTTAGAAGCTAAACTCAAGAAATGTAATACTTGGAAAGTGAAACCTTAGGGAAAATCTACTTTGGAACTCTGGAAAAAAAGTACATTTTAATCTCGAGGCCACAGGATGCTAGTACCAATTTTAATATACTTCTATTTGCTCAGTAAAGCTGCATGTCATCTGCAGAATATTCAGCACTATGCACTCTCAGATGATGCTACTCCTGTCCTTCAAAAAAGGAATCTCTTAGAAATGATTAAAAAAAAATTTACTGAAGAATTAATTCAGTAAAGGCCTCTTGATAATTTTTTCCTGTGAGGAGACAAAAACTGAAAAGCAGCAGAGATCCCATTTTGCTTATCTGAAAATAAGCTCTGGGGCAGAAGAATACTTTGTTTAGCCTTGAAAAATGAGGTTACTTCTCCAGAACCTTATTACTTCTCTAACTGAACTGCAGGTTTTTTGCACAGTTTTCTAGCAGCAGGGATGAAAGCCAAGAGCTGTTTATCATTCCTGGATGCTGCCACATGGACAACAATAAGCTGAATCCAAGTAATCTCAGTACCTCCCCAGGTCAAACATGGCAGTGTGGTAACTTCAGGTAACCACACTGTGTAGGACTGAGAGTAAAAGGACAGGTAAAAAGGCCAAAGCTGCAGATGAAATGTAGTTTTTTGCTCCGCTTTTCTCAGGAAAATGCCTCTTTTCTGGTTCCATTCCCAACAGTGGCTTCAAGGTTTTTAGAGGAAAGCAATTCAGCAGACACAAAAAAGACAAATTTAATTCCAGTGGGGCAGATTCCCAAAAGGGGAGTCTTTTTGAGGAGAAGCTGAACAAAAAAAATCCTGATTTAATTAAGTGGTTGCAACTGGTGAGCATCTGTCCACAGAAGAACGAATTCAGATTAGAAATGTGAATTTCTGATTTGAAATGCTCCCCCCCACCTCTTATTGGCCAAAGAAAGGTCACCATGACTCCAACAACACAAAAAAAAAGTCAATATAAAAGTCAATGGACCACTTTTAGTGGTTGCAACTGGTGAGCATCTGTCCACAGAAGAATGAATTCGGATTAGAAATGTGAATTTCTGATTTGAAATGCTCGCCCCCCACCTCTTATTGGCCAAAGAAAGGTCACCATGACTCCAACAATACAAAAAAAAAGTCAATATAAAAATCCATAGACCACTTTTACAGATGGGGGTGAAGGAGAATATGAATCTCTGTAAAATAATTCCTCAGGCTAAACAGTCTTTTCTCCTGAAGAGTTTGAATGACTTCCAACGGGCATGGGCTATCATGCTGAGTGATGCCTGAATGTTAGGAAGAAACTGAATAGACTCCCTTTCATTTTCTTCTCCATTCATGACTCCCAATAGTAACATCCAAACGGCCCCTTCATTTTGCAACACTGACCTAGCAAAAATGGAGCAGCACAAAACAAAACCATAGCCCACTTCAAAGTTCAGTGAGGGGCTGAATAAGTGCAGCATAGAGCCAGGAATTGCCTTCAAGAAGAAACAGCCTAGTACAGTCAATGTTTTGACTGTGCTTTTCTCAAAAACTTCATGCAAGTTTTGGGTACTCTTATGGCCAAAAATCACAGTCCTTCAAGTAAAAACCAGTAACACCCTTAACAGCAATAACACCCACCTTAAAAAGAATTAAATTCCCAAAGTTAAGTTACAGCATCTTCCTCTGACAGAAAGAAGTACAGGCAGTAACAGATGGATATAACTAACATAAGCTGCCAGACAGAGGCAGAGTAATTTTTGCATTTTAAGTAAGTGCAAAGAATAATCCTTTCAAAATATTCTTGCTATCCACGGCTTCAGAGCAGAGTGATTATCCTGCAATTATAGGCAAAATTTTGTACCAGCTACACAAGGGTAGGACTGTTCCTAACTTTGGAAACACAGTGCTTTACACACCTGCAAATGCTTTCTGTGACTGCAATGCACTTCTGAACTTAAATAAAAGCATTGCCATCATGGTGGAAAGCAAATGAAAATCCTTCCCAACCTACATAAATATCAACTCTTCTTCTGTTTTCCCCTTATCCCTGCATACCGCCATCTCCACACTTCTTGCTGCCACAACATCTTTGGGTTTTGCATCTTTGGTTCCAATGTAAGAGCCGATGGTGTCACAGGACCAGGGAGAGTACTGGCTGTAGTCATTTCCTTTGTATTTCCCAGCTACCTTCAGGTCTTCATCCAGGTACTGTACAAAAACAAAAATCTGGTTCTGTAAGTGAAGGGAAGAAGCAGTTTCACAGCCATCCCTGTTCACTTCAACAGTAGTAAACTGGAGAAACATCATCAGGATTATTTTTTATCAGATACAGGACCCTCTGGAATTGGGCCAGAGAACGCCTGAAGTGAAATTCAGAGCCCTCGGTTCCCAAAGCTGACTGTTCACCTGGCCAGTTTGAAGGTAAAATTTTGCCACTGTGTAAGAGATGGTCCGAAGTTTCCCTC